>BGPR01004695.1:37160-50074 GCA_013235015.1 Araneus ventricosus | reverse complement strand
GAACTTTACGACATGTCCGTTGGAACTATGTTTGAAAAGCTACATTTTTTCCTCTATGAAATTTTCTCATGTGAACGATGGCATCCTCATTCATGTACATGTGTCAATATTCTGACTCCCTATTCTTGTATTAAATTCAAAATTACTTATCAAAATTACTTCAAAGAACTTATCAAAAAATGGCAGTGCATCTGGGAAGACGATCAGGATTTACTTACCCTGAGTGGATAAGAAATTTTAATCTTCTTCTTGATGTCACCCATTCCCCTGTTAACTGTATAGATTTTTAAAAAACTCAATTCTCCATTATGCCCTTGTGGGTGACTTGGTGATGCAGACCACTACACATTCAGGTGCCCTTTAACTAAAGAATATCACCTAACAGAACCTGCTGTTCAACACCGAGCCGCCTGGTTTAAAAATATGCAAAAAAAGAGAAAAATATGGAGTGTATGTCACGTTTGGAAATTTTTTTTACATTTCGTGCGGCTTTGTGCAACAGGCTGAACAAGAGCTGAAGCAACCTTACTTTTAATCAATTTGGTTTTTAACCTTTTGTAAATACTTCTGTCGGCTGTATCCCGGCCAATTGTTACATTTTCACATGTTTTCTCGATTTCCAACTGGTTTCTGACAGTCTTTACAAGGGTGTTGCAGTGTAAATGTTTTCGAATGTTTTAATATTTTTTAATTCTGTTTTTTTTTTTATTTTTTTTCATTTGAACTTGTTTATTCTATCGAACGCTGTTTGTGTTAATTATTTGTGTTGGCAACTGCCTTCGTGGTCTTTTTGATTACTTCCATATAATTATATTTTCTGTTAATTTTCTTTAATTTTTTTTTAATCTTAAGTATTTTTGTTTTTTCTCGTGGTGTTTGAATTGGTTTCTGTGTATTACTTGCCCTTGGGGATTTTTTTTATAATTTTTTTGTCAATATTTCTCTGTAATCTTTGCCATCCCTGTTTTGGGTGTAGTTTGTGTATATTTTGTCATTTCGGTGTCCCTTCCGGCCGATGTAAAGGCCTTTGTGACGTCACGACCGATGGCCGCTGTTTATGTGAGCAAGTTGGAGGCGAATGCAGACAAATTGTTGTCTTTCAGAACTTTATTTACAGCTTAATCACATTTACTTAAATTTGCAATATTTATTTTGTTGGTTAAAATGAATATATATACAAGTAATAAATTTAAATACCCTCGAGGAGAGGTACTGTAACTCTGGTCGAGAAATCAGAGATAATTAATTAACTTTCACTTAACCAACCTGCACTCTGCTGGAAAATTAATAAAAGTTCCAGAGTTCTGCGTAAACTGCTACGAGATCAGACCTGAAGTCCGGGTCTGTCCGCAAAAACACCAGAAATCGCAATCCCTAACGGGAGCACTGCGAGTCTCGATCCGAAAACTCTCACGCTCTCTCTCCAGAGCAACCGAAATCCATCTCTCTCCTCCAAATTGAATTTTTTCTTCTATTACACTTGAGATCTGCTGACGAGGCAATCGCATTCCATTCCACAAACATTCTATGGCTATAAAGACAAAATTTCTTCTCTCATTGTCCCGTCTCAGACGCGTTGGCGCCGCTGTCACCCAGCTGGTTTCCCGTCAAGTCAAGCATTGTCCTTTTCTTGACACGTTGGTTCCCTATATATATGTTTAGCTCTGTTGAAACCTGAAAATGGTTGTTGTATGCTAGGCAATGATGTTACACCTTGCACCCTTCCGGGAAGGCTATTCGGAGTGGGTGTAAAATAAAAAAATCTTCATGTACATAATGTAAAAATATAATAACTGTAAACAGAGCTACTAATAATTCAGATGCAAAAAACTAGATTTAATTTAAGATATTGTCTATAATTTGTTACAATGCAAACGTTTTGAAGTTTCAAATTTCATATATTGTTTTCACACCAACATTTGAGATTTTTATCTAATTTTGGACGAAAATTTTGGGCAGTAGAAAACAAATAGTGAAGAAAAGAGTTTCGAGGCGGTCAGATAGATTTTAAAGGTTAGTAAGACAAGATTTTTAAACCGTAATCAGTCAAAGCATAGAGGGAGGAATTTAAGTTATTGCTCTGAAAAGTGGACGAAGTTAACGAATCATCTCCTAAAAGTAGGAGAAACTATATATCATTTTATTAAATTATATGGCTGAAAAAGGATTTTAAACATTTTTTTCAAACATTAAAATAATTATCGGAAAAAAGACATCAAATTGGATGTTTCGATCTTCCTATATTTATTGGCTAGAAAATTTTCTATATTTTTTTAGATTCCGAAATTGAAGCGCTGAGACTTAAAAAAATATTTAAAAAAAGTAGCTGAAAAAAAATCTTTGATTAAAAGGGTACTCCAAAAATTTAAACTAAAGGCATGGATGATTCATTCGATTTCTCAATTCCCTTTGGAAGGATTAGAAATTCGAAAGCATGTCTCGAAGTTCGATCTAATCTTTTCTTGACGTTTTTATCAAGACTGCGATAGCTGCAATAATGAACTTAGATTTTTCTAAATATATATATAAATAATTCCTGATTTTTAAAACTGGTAAAATATGATTTTTTGCTACAGTGATCCTTGATCATAATACATGGCTGAGGATTCTAATATAGTCAGTTAAAAGGATGTCAATGTGTAGTTGACAAGTAGGGATAGCTAAGTTCCTAATCGGCAACAGATACATTCTAGATAGTAAAGGTTCGATTTCGGTCTGACCTCTTCTGCGTTGTAACCCTTCAAAGCCAAACGCTTTGATGATTCACTGGACTCCTCTCCGTGCAGATGAAAAAGTTAAACACAGTGAAAATAGCTATTTGAATATTTGACTCACTCTTGGAACGAATCGTGTCTTGATTTTAAAAATCAACTCAAAGAAAAGTTTATAAAGAACCAAATTTTTCTGAATATAAAAATGAAATTTCTTATTTTTGAAAGTGGTAAATTAGGAATTTTTGCAAAGGTCATTTTTGATTATGGAAAGATCTCCGAGGTTTGTAATACAGTCCAATAAAAAGTATCGTTGTTTATCGTTTTGTTATCTCAACGTTGTTTAAAGTCCAGTTTAAGTTGTCTAGTCATATTAAAGCGGCTTTGAGATGCACGATGAAATCAGTTACGTGACATCTAGATGTTAAATTTCGTTACTGTTAATATCTTGAGAAGGTAATACATACGGGAATGAATTAAATAACAAAGGTGTAGATCCATTCAAAATGAAAGAAGCTTTGAACATATGAATTCTCAGAAAAGGATGTTTAAAACTCACATTTGTTTCGTCACGACTGATGAAGAATGCTTAGCTCAAATAAAGCTGCTTTGGAAAATGTAAAACATAATATCTGCTCATCAGTACTAGCCAATAATTTTGTGGGCACTACTAGCATTGATGTTCAGAGAGCTGGTCAGTATTCCTTGTGGTCATGATACGGAGGGGATGAGGCATGCATGTGCATGAAGAATTGGAGCACCAAAATGTTTATATGATATCATATCGTTGCTTAACATTCAACACTAGCAATCTCAATTTTTTGAAATTTTAAAGAGGAAGGAAATACTAAATATTTCGCAATCAATGACGGATATATCTGAATTTTTTCACATGTGATATGAAGATAAGGCAGAAAGATTCAACTATATGTGAAAAAAATTAAGAAATATCTGTCATTTTTTCAGAAAATTTGAGTATTTCCTTCCTGTTTGAAATTTGAACAAATTCAGATATGTGGTGTTGCTTGTTAAGTGGCGATATTTTATTACCCATTCCAATCATATTTTCTATAAACATTTTTTAAAAAGCTGTGCAGTTTTTGATTCAATGTGTATATTGCTCTGAAAAATAATCTTTCTAGAATGAGAAGAAATCAATGTACCTTTAATTTGAAAATATTATGCTAACTCTTTTAAAAGTTAGAGAAATACTGCTTCCTTACGTTTTCAATTTTTTCATTCAAATCTTTCTTTGGTGCATTGAGTTTTCCATTGCATGCCAAAATATCGTCTATAATTTTAATTTGTTAAGATTAATTGAAACTCCAAACTAAAAATTTTGAGTTCTTATTTGTTTGCGTTCTTAATGATGGCAAGTGATTAATATTTTAAGGTCTTTCGTTCACTTGAGAACTTCACATCTCTAAAAGGTAGTCAATGAAAATCTCTCACTTTCTTCTAAATAATTCTTAGAACACGTTAGAAGTTAATTGCCATGGCTATTTTATGGCTTTATTATAAAAGAATCTTAATCGAACTTTCTTACATTGTTTTTAGAAATTTCTTTTATAATTTTTAATGATCATTATTATTATTTTACTTATAAAAGTTACTTAGTATTTTAATATTTTGCTAGTACTTTGCGTCAATGTGTAATCCGACTTTTTGGACCATCTTGGTCGAGAGTGAAATAATGATTGTTTTTAACTGAAATGAATCTTTTATGAATAATTTGCATTCACGGTTTCCTTAAGGGAACAATTTGAAATTGAAATTGCGATAATATAAGCCGTTTCTCTTTAGTTTTTTCGTAAATATATAATGAACAGAAGTTCATTATATATTTACGAAATTCCCTCATTTAGTCAAATAGCAACCCACATGATCTAACACGAACATTTCATGTAGTCGGTCCCAACCTAACTCCCTTAAACAGTCGTCTTACAGAATATGCATATCATTTCAAAATATAAATTGGCTCGGCACATTTTACATCTGACAGCATGTTATCTGAATAGCAACATTTGGATAAAATGAATTGAAGATGAACAAACATGATATTTAAACTTAAAAGATAAGGCAATCAATTAATCACGCTCTCCGAAGTTGTTGGATGTCATCGAAGATTCCAAGAAACGAGAATACTATGTCATAGATTCTCTATGCATCCAAGGCACGTTTGAAAACTTAAAATATGAAATAATAATAAAATGATTAAGAAAGCTTTACACTAAATCCAACATTTCAGCAACTTTAGAAAACATCCGATCAAATCGCAAAGTGGCAATCCAAACTAGTGATGAACCGTGTGGAAACAAACGCAAGGCTGCCTACAAGGATCTTGCACATCTCCTCTTTTTGGAATATTGTCACACTGTGGATGAAGCATCATTTCTGCATTCAAGAACCAAACTGTGACTTACTTAAATCACTACATGTTTTACTGAATTTTTTAAACTTTAAATTCACAGTAACTAGTAGCAAAAATAATCCATTAATTAACTGTTAGTTGAAGTAATACACGAAAATTTTGGGTTTTTTATGGAACTTGTCTCCCCTTTAGTTTAATTCCTGATAAGGGAGAAAACACAAATATATACCACACTAATTAAGGAGAGGTTCATGAATTACATAACACACATGCAATAATAACATATAAATCAGTTTGATTTTCTTTAATTCAATAAGACCAATAAATACTCAGTAAGATGAGAATTTTGTTTCAATATTTGTACTTCATAATATGAAATTTTATCATTTCAAAATAACCACATAACAAATTATTAATACATGAATAGTGCGATTACCAATCTTTAAGGTTTTTTAACATGACATTTCTCTAAATAGGAGCCTTAGTAAACATGCAAATTATTTCAATCGAACATATACAACATGAAGTAGTAAATATTAATCAAAATTAAATAAGAGAGCAATTTTATCCTTTCTGCTTAATTAGGTATATACAATCAAAAGTTTAGGACCCAAGGATTTTGCTCCCTAAAACCAATCTAATAAGACTGTCAGCATTTTGATGATTATCATTAAAATAATTCTGAAAATACTACGTAAATCAGTTTGGTTTAAAATATAATGCATTTCTTAATTATTATGATCAATTTGATCAAAAACCACAACATAATTTCATGTGGTCATTATGCATAAATCAGTTTGACTAAATTCCATACATTCTATTATAGGATCAGATTGATCAAAATACACTAAAAGTTTTCACAATAAATATGTTTAGTATTCAACCATAATTTACTCATTCAGATTAAGTATCATAAGTTTAAAATTTACTATGATAAGTTTTATCAATGAACATAAAGCATTTTTCATAAAAATGTATTTGGAATACAGTCAAATCAGGACTAAATAACATTTATCCCATTATTATTATGATCAGTTTGATGAAAACACACGTTTTCCATTAAAATTATATTTCGTATTTAGGCATTGATTTGATATATTAAGGTGACAAGATCGCAAGATTGACTACAATCTCACTTTTAAGTTTACGTATTCTTAAACTGTGATGAGGCGCCACACCATTTAAAAATGCGTTTTATGTTCCAAATTTTAATCAGTGGATCCAATTGCTATAAATAGGAAGCATAAAACGGTTTCTTTAGAACTATATCGAAACGAAAAGCGATCACGAATTTAAAAAATAAGTTTTAAACTGATTGGCCATATAGAGGAAAATATAAATGACAATCAGTTTGATTAAATTCCCCAGTTTCATGTTTACTTTGATCAGTTTGATCAACATACAACCGAATATGGACAAATATATCCATTTAAAAATAATAAATCATTGCCATGTGTTATCTGAATTCACAGTACTACTTCGTACGGCACTCATAATTTCCAAATTTTTCAACACCAGTCAATAACAAAACCAATGCAGATTAAGGTAAAGAGTAAGCAAGAAATTAAGAAATAACAAGTTTCTCTAAAATAACTGTGCCGCAAGAACACTAATTTTAATTACCAATACGGGTATTCAATCCGCAAGTGCCTTCAATGAATAATTCGTAAGAAAATAATAATTCCTAATAACCTATTTTCTGAAATTCCGTTTTGACAGAAATAATAAATTTAGCACAGAAATTCAATTAACTGCAAAATTTAATAATAACATTACTGATTAGCATAGATAAATAATCATCCTATAAAAAATAAGACAAACATAACTTAAGAATCTAATTCATCGAAATCTCATTTAAATTAATAGGGTAATTTTTCTCTCCTGGACCAAGACAATACTCATATATATTTACAATTGGGAAAGCATTTTTCTCAAATCGCATGGCATTCTACAAGGATCTTCTTGTGGCTTTTTTTCTATTACAGCTAAACTTTTCCTTCATTATTTTGAAAAGAATTGTTTACTTTTTCATCCTCATGCTTTCAGATATGTAGGTGATCTTATAGCGTTTAATCATGGAACTTTTAATAATACGTGGCAAAATATTTATCCTTCAGCCTTGCTTTTTAAACAAACAAACAGTAATCAGTTTGAAGCAGATTTTTTAGATCTAAATATTAAACATGCTGTTAATAAGAAAAGAAAGGATTTTAATTTTAGTGTCAACCGACTTTCCTATTGGTCTTCTAATATTTCTATTAATATTTATAGAAACACAATTCTCACTCAATTTTCTCGTATTAAATCTATTTGTTCACATGAAAATTCAAAATCGAGACATTTAAAGCTGTTATTTGATCAAATTTTAAAAAATGGTATTCCCGAAAATTTTGTCCGACAATATCACAAGCAGTGAATTAGGGGCTATCGGCAAAAACTTTTTCTCCTTTTCTTCCTCTGTTTGGTAACATCAATAACTGGTTTTGTGACATTTCCTCGTGTTTCTTACAGTCTCATGTGCTTATTTCTGGCGGTGGTAAGCCTTTTCATTTTTATTTCTACTTTATTGTTTTGTGAATATTACTGCATTATTTTTATTCTAGGTCTTATGTATTCGGATTTTTTGCTTTCGAGTTTTAAATCATCTTCATTGTATTTGTATTTTATTCCAGAATTTTTCCACTTTTAATTGTCTTGTGCTTTTTGACGGGATAGCGACAAATTTTTTACGGTTTTCGTATGTGGTTAGCAGAAAAAAGCACTTATTAATATCATAAACCGGCTTCCCTTCCTGAGTGGCTCGCCATTATATTTTTAAATTTATTAAATTTTTGTCTTCCTTTCCTGTCCTTTGTTTCTTAATTTTTATGTTTTGTTTATTGTTTGTTATGATATATATTTTACACCAATTCATGTCCCTTATCTAGAATCATTATGATTCTTTGTAATTGATTTAGATGGACATGAAATGGAAGCATACCAGAAAAAAAGCAATTTAGCAATTTTTTAAATTCTGAAATATAAAAAGAAAACAAAGAAACTTGAATAATAACAGAAGTATCCATAGAATCGCTAGCAGAGTCTCTATTATTAGAAAGAGCCCGTGGTTTCACTAGAAAGACTTTCTTGACGGTTTTTTTATCTTTATTTTGTTCTTTGATTTTGATTACTAAACTTCGTACTCTATGAAAGAATGAATTAGGAGAGAGCAGTTGGCGGATCTGATTATTTAGGATATGGACTGAAGAGCTGACTGTTTGCAAGCATAAACCTAAAAATATTTTAAATTTTATTTCTTAACTGTTGATTACCAGCAATTTGGCGTAACGAAATATGAATAAGTTGAGATGCAGGTTTCCTTAGATGCCAGGATTCCGTTAATGGACATTCGGTTGCATAATGTGACCTACTTCCTATGCATCCACAGCTACAATACTCTGAAGTTATTAAATAAAATCTGTGGAAACAGCCGAGTCCAGTGAAGAAGATTATTTCCTCTCTTCTCTCATGGTTCCATACGCATTTTGACTCTTGGAATTAGATTATAAATATCACTTCCAGTACTCATATAGCAATCTCATATTTACTTCGAGCATTAAGTAACCAGGAGGTCGTTCTCGTGTATCAAAAGGCAAATAAATTTTAAACGCAAGTGGGTTGTGTTTCCCCCTTATTGCTTTCGCTACTAAGCAGATTCCTTGATCTCATTTTCATACATTTTATGACTTCTACAACATATCTTATCGTTAGTGCTACTCAATTGGTGTTTATGAAAGTCTTCAGATCCAACACTAACATCCAATTCCTTTTGATGGGATAGCATATCCTGAGAATAATCTACTCCATAAGATATGTTTATTGTGGCATTTGAGAAATTTTCCAAATTCCCCTCAATTTCAGTGAAATCGGTTTTGTCTAAATCGTTGTCAACCCCAATCACTACAATAATTGTCTCCGAACTGGAATTTCATTTTTGATTTAAATAATTTTTACCATCATAATTAATATCTGATAGAATGTTTTCCACATTCAAAGTTTCTGAAATTTCCATTATGACTAACTCACACAATTTCTCAGTTTGAGTATTTTCAAAATTATTTTCAGAAATTAAGAAATTTATTTACCTCACTGCAAAGCTCTGGAATCCGTACTTCTACTACATCACGATTCAAGTGTTGAATCTTCTCTGACTTGGCGTCAGTTTTACAATTAAAAGCTTCAGAAGCATGAACTAAAGACATAATTTCAAGAGCAGTCAGTTTGACTGAATTCTTTTCGAATCCTGACTCATTATCAGTATGTATCTGATAGCCCTTAGTCTCACAATAAAACGGTTCGTTTCTAGAAGTTGCGGGTTTCCCACCTAATCTTTCCCATTTTTCTGCATCCTCTCGCTTCCCTCTAACTATATCGAGAATATATCTCGTTTCTTCCTCGTCATAGTTATCACTACGCAAGATTAACTTCATGATTTCTAACAATGTCATATTAGGGATTGTTGGCAAAGACAGCTCGTTAGCAACTTGGGAACACATCACACTTTTTTTTATTCCTTTTTCACAGAGATATGCCATTATGAAAAATTATCTGACTACTGCGACAGAAACAATTTAATCAAGTAATATGAAAATCATGCAATATTACGAATAGTATTCAACACATTTAAACAAATATGAATCCATATATCCTAAGAATTTTACCCTTTCAGAAATTACGGGTTCGGAGAAAAATTTTTAAAAAGCTTGCACAAAAAAAACTTACAGAGCTTAATAACAAATATAGGCTTAAATAATCAAAATTAGAGGTAAAAATTCATTTATTCATTAAGAAATTTGATAAATAGGTTATTAAAATCTTAATACCTGGTAGTAATGGCGGACTTATTCTTAGAATTGCAAATCTAAAGTTTCGGCAAAGCTTTTCGAAAAAAAGAAGTCATAATTTTCAATTTAATCTCTTTTAATCGTCTTTTCTATTATCCGAGCTAATAACGGACCCAATTTGCTCGGATAATCACGGTTCTACCGTAATTAAATGTATAAAATATATTATCAGGTTGTTAGCTTTAAGATTTACTTTCTTACTCTAATACACTGAATCATCAAGAAAAAAACCAGCGTCAGTGGCCTCCCTTAAACTTTCTCGTATACTTCTCAAAAATTTGTCATTTCCCCTCCCCTGCGTGGATAAAAAATTCGAACCTACTTAACTCATAACTCGCCATAATGGCGTCAGGTACGGGGGAATGGGGCGGCGTTCTGTAACCCAGAATGCAATGACTATAAGAAGGGTGTTCGTTATAGATTATAGTGATTGTAAAATATTTAGGTGAAGAATCATATTCGAAGATATGCGTGCCGATAAAAACACACACTGCTTCCACTCTTACCGGCTCAAGGACAAAGTGACATAATCCTTCCGCGTGCACAGAGATTGCTACCAGTACGCATGCGCATGGAGAATCGGATTAAAAAAATTGAGTATGCAATTTGAACGCCTTTTATTTAACCGATTGGAATGAAATTTGGGCACAGATCTATAATTAATGTTAGCATCCGTGATACTAATTTTTATTTATCTAAGCCATAGGGTTTATGAAATATAATTTTTACAAGTATGCGATTATACAGACCTACAGACAGTCAACCCTTTGTCGGATTTGGCCCAAAATGTTATACGGACCTACATTCATGATGATAAAACTGTGTACCAAATTTTATACATCTAGCTATTCAAGTGTTTGAGTTCTAGTGTTCGCCTGACAGCGAACAGACAGACAGGCTAACTTCCCGTAGACAGAGTTTGTCCAAAATTTGAAAGAAACTTACAAATTATGTGTCAAGTTCACATACAAAATTTCATCCCCGTAGCCCTAATAGTTTTCGAGTTATCGTGTTCACAGACAGACAGACATAATTCCAAAATTGCGTTTTTCGGACTCAGGGAGGTCTGAAACGTGGATATTCGACAAAATCTCGAGTTCGAATTTTTTGACGATTACAATGCTTTCTCTTTGTATACTTCGTATACGAGAAAGTAAAAAAAAACTCCTCGTACACCAATCTTGCCATACTGTGGAAATGAATATGATAGACAAGGGAGACAGCTTCAGCTTCTCAGGAAATGCAGAAATTTTTTCTATAAGCAAACATGCATTTTAGCAATGACACTGTGTCGAGAGATATAAATTCGTCATTCCATAGAAATGCTCTCTGTAGTAGCGTTAATGTTCCGAACACTTCTCTTTGCTTGCACACTCAGAACCTTTCATGCCTCGTCTTTATGACCAATGGCGGACTGGCAAGTTTGCCAGCTTGCCTGATGGCAAGTGGGCCCCTTACACATAAGCCAATATGGGCCCCCCAGGATATTAAATTAAATTTAAAAGAACTTTGTCTGTAAGGAGTTTGGAATCCAATTTTGGGTGAGGGAAAAAATGTAATAATATTAGTGAAATTTCGAAATTCATTTACTGAGGAGAACTTAGAAACCTATATTTTACTCTCTATTCAATTGGAATTGTTATATTATTTCGATGCAGAATAATTATTGATAAATTTGCTCAGTCATCTAGTGAAATCAAAAGTTTGCTGGCTTACTTTTAATGAAGTGGACCACGTGTAATACACTTCTGTACTTTTGAGTTGTTATTCTTTAACAGAAAGAAATATTTAAAAAAAAAATTAAATGGTAAATAATTTGCACTTTATTTTCAATTTGGTTTTAAAAACTCTCAAAATTACAATATAGTTCCAAAATTACAGTACAACCACTAAAATTAATTAATATTCAACAATAAAACTGTAATTATGGTTTGTATTTCTTACTTCCAATAATGTATAATATTTATAAATATTGTAATTAGTAGTAAATATAGCAGATTCTTAGACTAAAAAAATTATATTACCTTTTATAATTATAATTAACTATTATTACTAAATAATAATAATGTAATTATTAATTTCATGTATTATATTTCTAATTAATAAAATTAAATATAATGTAAAATGGCATTGTAGATGTTATAGGGACCCTAATGACTCATAGTAATCTCTATTTTCAGACTCAGTCAGCTACTGTTTATGACTGTTTCTCTACCCGTTAAAATTTCATTTCTCCTCTTTATCGCTTCTAATGGACGCAACTCAAGCGTCGTCCAATCATTAGGGTGTATTGTGAACCGCTGCTTGCTGCTCATGTTGACACGGGATTTGCGAACGGTTTTAATTGAAGTCTATTACTTCCCTGGCTTCTGTATCTGGCAACGGGCAGTCGGTTTGTCGTGTTTGGAAGAGTTCGAATTCGCTGGAATGACTCGATATCGCGGTGATGCGTCGGTATTCGATGAAGTGTTTTATTTCGTTTGCAATTACAGCGACTGAACTGCGTAAATGAAGTATATATTTGATTCATTTTGACTTGTACGCCAGTAGGAACTATTTGATGTGTAAGTTTAATGTGTTCGTTGGGAGAACAGATTTTATGGGATTTCTTAACATGAGATTTGATTTAATCTCAAAATACACGGTAAGTATAAATCGATGACCATTATACAGAAACAACGAAATGAAATACGTAAGAATGAAGAAACAGATTCGATTTAAACGAACGGATAGAGCAAGGAAATCTAAACATGGAACCATGAACTGAACTATTTCTCGTTCATCGAATACATCATAATCATACAAATTTATTATTTTATTGGTATGTATAAAATTACATTTAAACTAGGGGGCTACGCCCCCGCTTTCTTTCGCTCGCCAACCCCCGAAACTGCTTACGCAGATCCATTCGGATCGCTTCGCTCGCTCATCGAATACTAAGTTACTTTA
>BGPR01004695.1:26801-37150 GCA_013235015.1 Araneus ventricosus | reverse complement strand
CCTCTGAAGTAAAATTGGTTCCGTGGTTCTATTTTTAATTATATCTACACATTGCAAAAAAATATGCAGTATGATTATTCACCATAAGCAGCATGAAGTAAATTCACTTACAGTAAAAATACATCCGGGGTAAAATAGTCTGTACAAACACGTTGCCAAAAAAAATTATATATTTACACGTTGCAAACAGTATGCAACTTTAATCATTCTCCGACAGCAGTGTGCACGAGAGCTTTTCTGAAGTATAATTAGTTCTCTGGTCCTTATTTGTAATTTTTATATTTACACATAGCAAATAATGAACACTATTAATATCATAAAAGGGTGCTATCTCGAAAATTCACAAAACTTCCCTATGTACACAATTGTAAATTTCAGAGTTTGGCCACACAACAGCACTTGGTATACTTGTTGCTGGAGTTCAATTCATTTCACCAATAAAGTGCCTGACGAAAATTGCATATTTCAGTCATCATACCGCAATCGTGCTCGGAAACGTTCGTTTCGACTTGGGAATTCACCCTATTAGCCATCAGTTGCTCAATGCGTGCTCTGGCTCGCCTAAGCCTGTCGGCGGTATTTATGGCCGATCTTCGCTGAAATCTTTTATCCAGAGATTCCCTTGCACGCTGCTCTCTTCTATGCAAATTATATTCAACAGTTCGAAAAATTTAAATCTATAAATTCAAAAAAGTAACGAATTTTTCTATAACGCGTAAGCGATTAGATCAACCGGTTAACGGAATACTCGGCGGCAGGGTTGAGATTGGTAAACAAACTGGTCGTTGCCAACGGGGGAGAGAGAAGTAAAGATCCTTTGTTCGCTACGCCTAAGCGTTTTATATAATATAGATATTGTCTGAGTTTATGTGCATTCACAGAAATAGTAATCTTAATATATAAAAGGCAAATACCTTGACTCACTGACTGACTGACTCACTCATCACGAAATCTTCCAAACCACTGGGACTAGAAACTTGAAATTTGGCAGGCGGTTGCTTCTTGGGTAGTAGGTTCTAAGTAAGAAAGGATTTTCCGAAATATTAATTACAATTTATATTATTTAAAAATTACCTTACATTTTAACGTTTTTCCGGAATGACTTCGCATCCTATTATCGCAGCAAAAACCATTTTTACATCATCTTAAAGATAAAAAATTAGCTTTCAAATGCACCGATCTTATGTCCATGCAGCATTTTCTTCAAATAAACATTAATGTTTCAAAATGTTTTAAAACATGAATTGTAACAATATTTTTATTGTTGTAAATCAAATTCAAGCTCTCTCATTATTTCAGCAAATCTTTTATTCACGCACTTTTGCAATTGTTACGGTTGTGATAGTATAAATTGTTTTCTTGAGAAATTAACCCCAAAGCGGAATTTGCACTTTAGTATTCATTGCATTGCTGAAAATTTTATCGCAACTGCTTCAAAATAATATTTTCATAAAGCGTGGCAACATATATTTGATTTCGGGTTCGTTTGTTTTTATTGTGTGTGAGGTAGACTGAGATGATTTTCATTCTTTCTTCAAGCATTTAATCTCATGCTTTCCTGCCATTTTAAAGTTAAGAGGCATGAAACCTCTTTCAAATTTTTGTATAGTGCATTATAGGTAATCTTATATTAAAATTTTGGTTAGGCTTAAGAGTACAGAACTGCCGCCAAACTTGAATTTCCTCAAGTGATATCTCATCAAATTTGATATTAGATTTAGCGCAGTTTAGAACTTATGGTAGGCAACCAGCTTAACGGTAGAGGAAAGAGCTGTTAAGTTGGTGACGGGACATTATATTATATATATATACAAAAGTCAAACACCATGACTCACTCACTCATCACGAAATCTTAAAAACCATTATGCTTCGAAATTTGGTAGGGGGGTGCTTTTTTGGTAGTAGGTGCTCACTAAGAAAGAATTTTTCGAAATTTAATTTAGAATTTTAATAAATTAAAAATTACCTTGCATTTTAACGCATATTGTCGCTCAAAAATCATTTTAACATCATCTTAAAGTTTAAAAAAATTATCTTTCAATGCCACCAATTTTATCTCCATGCGCCCTTCTGTTTAATCTCCTGTTTTCTGGAGAAACGGCGTTGCTCACGGTTCCTCAAGGTCATGGTACTATTTATAGCACTGGAGGAAGGGGACGGTTGGTGACGGATTACGATCAAGGGAGAAATGCTGCCCAGTCAGAGTTCACACCAGTGGCGTCAAGTCCGAGGGGGCGAGGAGGATCAGACGCCGCCTACTTATTTAGGGAAAGATTAAATTTTTATTTCATCTTAGCTGCCTGAAACTGGGAATTACAAAAAAAGCAACAGTGTTTGGGAAAACTAACTAATTTTTAATTAATTTTTTAAATTTTATTGTCTCCCCCCTTTACTACCGGGTCATACAGAATTGTATCGCTGGTATTTTAAAATTTACGTCTTTATTTATTTTACTATCTGCCAAATACAATAAAATATTCACTTTTTTGTTCATCTTTCCTGAGTTATAGCGGGTGAAACTGCGACTGGGAATGCTATAATTAATGTAAAGTACAAAAATAAAAACGAATTTAAGCGGGCAAACCAGCTGGTCGCTGAAGGCGGCTAGTTATATAATAAAAAGTTTATCAATACGTTAAAATTAAAGGTGAATATGTTATTCAAAATGCATTTAACTCTCTCACACCGAGCAAGGAGGTCCCGGGCGGTCTAAAAATTTCCCCTTAACAGCGGCGAAGGCCAATCTGAGTCAGTTTCTTTTGAGGGGAGGTGAGGTTCTGAGATCGCTTAGGAGATAAGCGCGGTAGGGGGACCCATTGTCATTGCCAACCCCAGCCCATTTCCCTGCGCCTTAAGGGAAGGTTATGCAATGGGTGGGGTTAAATGACCATCCAGGTTGAGAGAGTCCAATTCATGTCGCATCCTCCCAAGAAGTTCCGATATTAAAGGGGCTAGGAGAAAAATGCCACCTAGGAATTAAAGATTTATATGAACGCTATTGAGATCCTCGCTTCTGTATCTGGCAACAGGCAGTCAGATGTCGAGTTTGCTGGAGTGACTGCAGAGTGTTGTGATGCGTCGGCTTTCAGTGCAGTGTCTTATTTGGTTTGCAATGAGTGCAACTAAACTGCGTTAATGAAGTTATATTAGATCAGTTTTAACTTATATTCCGGCAGAAACTGTTTGTTGTACAGAATTCATATATGGTTTGTTAGAACCTATTTTGTTATAAAGAAGAGTTTTATTGTGATGTTATCTTTTCATAATATATCATGATATCATATCATATATCATATATTTTCTAATGTAATCTAAAAAATATTATTTTTGGAGTCCTGATTTCCCCGTGAGTAAGTACAAGACTCTACATCGAACATTTTTCTCATGCGATTCATGTAATTTTATACATCTTAAAAATTATGCTATTACGTCCTTTGCTACTGTATCTGGAAGTAATGTCATGTTTGGAACAGTTCACTTGACAGAATTACGATGCGACGTCTCATCCGCCTGTTTTGATAGTGTTTTATTTGATTTGCAATGAATGCGTTTAAACTTAGTAAATGATGTAAAAATTAACTTCTGTTTACTTGTATTTAAGTAGATTTGATTTGTTGTTGGGGGGAATCGATTCTGGTTTCAGGTAGAAGTTTTTTATTTTGACTTCTTTATGAACGATTTGATTTAAACTCAAATGACAAAACTAGTATAAACCAATGTCAATTTAATGGACAAAAACCACCAAAAGAAAAATTCAACAAGCAAATCCAAAAAAATGATTGGATTTAAATGAACAGGACAAGCTAAGCAAGACTAAACAAGTAATCATGAACTAGACTATATTTTTTTTCAAGAATACAATTTATTGATACAAATTTCTGCTTTTATAGATGTGCAGAAAATGATAGTCAAATTTCTTCTGCGATCATCAGAAATTGCATTCTCAGAAATTGCATACAGAACTGGCAATTCTACAATAATAATTTCTTCAGTTACTTTAAAATAGCGTTAATAAGTTATTCATAATACATTTAAAAAAAGAGTTAAATTCATTCCTACAATTTTTATAACCGACAGAGACTTTCAATTAATTACAAATAAATTATAAATTCACTCGCCCAAACACTCTTCAAAGGATTGCCCTGAAAGAATGCTCCTGAACTCAAACAATTGAACTCAACTGAAATAAAAAAATTAAATAAATAAAAAAGCAACTTAAATTATTTTACTTAAAAATTAAATTTGTCTTATTTTACTTATTTTCTAATTAACTTAAATGTTAAACTCAAATGCTATCATTGGCAGGCCCGCGCCAAGCCTAATCGGCGCCGTCTTGCAAATGTCTAATGAGCGCTTTTATGCAGTGGCGATATTAGGGGAAAATGGCTTATGGTTAAAACTTAACCTACGTTAACCTAGGGCTCTCTCTCTTATGGTTAACACTTCACCTACATTTACATAAGGACTTATGGTTAAAACTTGACCTACATTAACCTAAGGACATATAGTTAATACTTGACCTACATTAACAAAATGGCTTATGGTTAACATTTGACCTACATTAACCTAATGGCTTACGGTTAAAACTTGACCTACGTTAACCTAATGGCTTATGGTTAACACTTGACCTACATTTACATAAGGACTTATGGATAACATTTGATCTACATTAACCTAATGGCTTATGGATAACATTTTATCTACATTAACCTAATGGCTTATGGATAACATTTGATCCGCGAGTTTGACACCCTTCCTTTCATTCATAATTCATCATTAAAAGTTTTGCAGACGCCTAAAATCAATTTTTTCGGAAATTGACTACCAGGTTGCGCCATTCGCATAGAATCAAAATATAATTAAATTCTACTATTAACATAATTAAATTCGGAAAATAATAAAATAGAATATTGTCACATAGACAATGTATGTTCCCTAGGGTCGGTTGGTTTCAAAATATAATTGACAGTTATGATTTCAAGACAACATATTAAATTTCATTTTTCTCGCCTTTTCCACTTTTCAGGCATGGCATTCACATACATCTGAAGAAACAGACCTACAGACAGTCAACTAATTGACAGATATGTTCTGTACTTCTTTGATCGTAACGTTTCAGAGTGCTTAGTTAACTCGAAAAACTATTAATTTATAGTTTCATATATATTATTTAAAAAACTTCTAAAACATTAGAAGTTTATTAATATTGAAGTTTATTGTACAATTGTTGCATTAAAACTTCTGTTCATTTATTATTTATTAAAATTACATTTTTATTTTTAATCATAATTATTACGACTTTATTTATTAAAATCGTTCACTTTTTATTTTAAATTATATATTAATTATAAAAATGTTAAAATCAGTAAATTTCTATTTACATTTTCAGTGTACAGATTGTCGTTTCTTCCAGCTGTACTCATATTTAAAACCAGTTTTTCTGATTTCAAATTTTCAATAATTCGAATATTTTTTGCTGTTCCTTCAGCTTCGAACTCTTGTCTTGGAATTTCTGCTTAAATTTTATATGGAAATAACTAGAAGAATAGAAGTATTCAGATTCTAAAGATGGTAGCAATCTTCGGTAGCCAAACCGAGTTGCGCCAGCGTAAATAGCCCCTCATTAGACGCTAATTATATGTCTACAGCTGTTGCTGTGCGAGCCGAAGGTTTTACCTGGCACTCTAAATATAAATAAAAATTATATAATATTTAATAAAACATAGTGAGAGATGAAGAGACTATAGTATATTATTGCGAATATTTTTATTCCGGAGTCATATCACTTTACAACAAATCTTTAGATTTCTTTAGATTAGGTATATCTCATAAAATTCCTAATAAATAATAATCTGAGATATTAAAATTAAACCAATTGACAATAGTTTAAAAAGGTCATGATCAAAACCCAACAAAAGATATTCAATAGATTTGCTTGTTTCAAACTTCTCAATTGTTTAAAATGTGGTTTGTGAAATTTCTTGTTTACGTCTCGTGGAAATTCTAATACTCTACGGAACAATGAAGTGTTTGGCACAGAAAGGCGAAAGCTGGCCCATCCGCCTTAAAATGCAATTTAGTACAGTCAACGCTCGTTATAACGGTCACTCATTATAAAGATCATTCCATTATAACGACTAGTGATAAAATCCCCAACTGTGTTTCCCTATGCACTCTATGTTATTTTACTTTCGGTATAACGACCGTCCATTGCATTGTCGTCTAATCCCAATACAACGTCCGAATTCAGCGGACACTCTTCCCAGTATTTTTCCAAAATTCCTTTATTTTCTACTTTAAACTCTATTTTGAAAATATATTTTTAATTGATAAAATCTTATTTTTAATACCAATAATAAAAAAATAATTTGAGTATTTAGTTGGAATCTCTTTAAAAATCGCCTATTTTACGGAACTTCTGAGAGTGCATGTGTACATTTTTTAATTATATCCACTATAGCGACCACTCGTTATAAAGACCTTCTGCTGTGGGACGCAGAGGGTCGTTATAACGAGCGTCGACTGTATAATACTATATAACAGTCATAAATAGAGATGGACCTCAATAATGTTTCGGCATAATTTCGGTCAGACTTCTTATAACCTTCGTTGAGAACTTTTAAGTCAAGCGGATGGAACGGACACACTACTCTGAATTCTGTGTCAAGGACAAAGCTACACGGAGAGATTAATGATCGAAAAATCTGACTCGATACAGAGGTCGAATCTTTCATAAATGTTTACATATTGTATTTCATGTACTAATAATTTCCCTATTTTTCTTTTTATTTATATAGTAGTTAAAGTATTTTTAAAGTGGTATTCTGACCTTATCTTTTAAAATACCGCTCTATCAAGGAAGGTTGGCCGAAGATTTTAATACTTTGCGTTAAAAAGTATCTCCCCTCGTTTATTACTCATAAACTAATGACATATTTCATGGGTAATACGCAATAGTCATATAAGTGTTGTCCAGTTATATTAAAATGTTTATAACCTACAACAGAGGAACCTAATTGCAATATTTCGGGTTACAGTTCATTTCTCGAAAACGGTTATAGGTACGGGAATAAAGTAAATTACCAATTAATAGAATCATATAATTAATACGAAAAGTGCTCAGAGAACACATTAGTGCTGAGAAAGAATTGTTCAAAACGCGCATCTGTTTTGTTACGATTCCCAAACGATGACGCTATGGATGGAGTGCATGCCACTGTAAAAATCCTGAATAAATTAGGTGTTCATCAATTATCAGTACTAACCAGCACCTTAGCAAGCATTACGATCAGTGAATGTTTAGAGATCCAGTAAACGTTCCTTGCGGAAGTGATATGGGGGCGTATGAGGCATGAAAGCAAGCAGAATTGTATACTTAAAATATTTGCATGATTGCATATTTTTTGTATTTTCAAATCACAATTACTGCAATAAATATTTTACTTATTTCTTGATGTTTTATATTCGATTTGGTATTATATAACTCTGAAAAAAATCTTTATCTCAAAAATGAGATAGAATCAATATTTCATATTTTGAAAATGGAAGGACAACTGTGTATAAAGTTAGAAAAATAATCTTCCTTTTTAATTCGAATGTTTCCTTTGTCCCTGGTGTTTCCTATAAACAAAATACTAACATATCGTCAATTAATTCTAATAATTTCATACATTGGCGCTACGGGGAAACCCCGCTTTTGAGACCTCACGGTCCTAATTATTTCATACAGTAGAATTTGGCTATGAATTCTTCATCGGTAATTCCTATTTCTTCCTAGTTTCTTTGAATTTTCCATAAGCATAATGTTAAAATATCGCATATGATTACAAATTACTTTGGTTAATTCGAAGTCGAAAATAAAAAATGTGGCACAAGAGCCATTAGTTTGGCTATGTTGCGCCAAATAAAAGTGAAAGCGATATCATTGTGAAAAGAAATTAAAACAAAGGTGGAATAACAAGAGTAAAAAAAAATTAACAGTAAAAGAGAAACAGAATTTAAATCAGTGAATAAAACTTAATGAACCTTATAAACGCAAAACTTTGAACATGAGATGTTCTACCTAGTAAATTCGATAAGGAAATTGAAGGTGTTTTGAAAAACTGCAAACGTTGGGCATGAAAGTTTGGGCATTCTGATAGTACATGGCGAACATTCGTATGACAGTTTCATCGCAGACACATTGGAGCGGGCTCTCCCAGCAACAAGTGGAGATGGGTAATTCGACTGTAACCTATATGCAGACGAGTTAATACGGTATCTGCATTCTTGTTAGTAAGAGACGGCCAGAGTTGTACAATAGATTTTACTGAATGGAGTATGTTATCTATTTCCGAATCCCACTGCTTCTGCCATTTAGAATAAAGAAGAATTTTTACGAGCTTAATTAAATCCACTACAGGGACAGTGATATTAAATGGAACAACTGCCGTTTTGTCAGCCCTGTTTGCATACCTGTTTCACACAATTCCAACATGAGATGGAACCAAGAAGAGGATGACATTAAAATCTTGAGAGGGGAGTTTATTAAAAAGGTCTAAAGTATTTAAAACCAAAGGATTATGAGGATGAGGATGAAGGGACTTTTGAAACTGTAAAACGCTTAGAGAGTCTGAATAAAAGATAAAATTTCTTCCCAACATATTAGAAATTTCTTCTAAAGCACATGAAACAGAAATCGCCTCTGCTGTGAAAACTGAAGAGGATGAATGTATTTTAAAAGAAGAAAACTATCTGGGAAAATAGCAGCAACATGAGACATGAGCAGATGATTTTGACTCATCTGTTTATATTGGAATAAAGTTTTGATAATATTATCTGTGCTCAAGGAATATCTTTTGGATGATTATGACAGCTTTGTCGGATTTTTAAAAGGTAGAAAAGAATTTAAATATGGTATGTTAGGAATATTCCAAGGAGGGAAAGTATTATTTAGCTGGAGAATTGGACTCAGATAAAGCAGATTTAATTATGTGAGAATGATACGAACTCTATTAAAAAACACAGGTATGAATGATTTCTTTGCCTCTTTCAATCGAACTAAAATTGGGCGAAGTTAAAAATCATAAAAGGAATTATTCGTATTTGATTGAATTCTAAAATAATAGTTTAAAGACAACAGGTGTCTTCTATGTTCTAAAGCAGGTTCAAAAGTATCAACATAAAGACTTTTCACAGGAGATATCCTAAAAGCTCCACAACAGATTCTTCAAGCTGTGTGATGAACATGGTCTATTTTTTTAAAAATAAACTTTTTCTAGCAGATCCATAAATTGGGAATCCATAATCGAGCTTAGAGAATATCGTAGCTTTACATATTTTAAGCATAGATAAATATAAAAAGAGATTATTATAATTGTCAAAAAATTGAATCTCGTGAATTTGAGGAAACTCAACGTCTTAGCCTAAAATGCCTTTTTTTGCTTTCTCGTATACGAAGCATACAAAGAGAAAGTATTTAAATCGTCAAAAAATTCGAACTCGAGATTTTGAAGAATCTCCACGTTTTAGACCTCCCTGAGTCCGAAAAACGGAATTTTGGAATTATGTCTGTCTGTCTGTGAACACGATAACTCGAAAACTATTAGGGCTACGGGGATGAAATTTTGTATATGATCTTGACACATAATTTGTAGGTTTCTGTCAAATTTTGGACAAAATCCGTCTACGGGAAGTTTGCCTGTCTGTCTGTCCGCGGTCATGCGAACACTATAATTCAAAAATTTGAATAGCTAGATGGATAAAATTTGGTGCACAGTTTTATCGTCATGAATGTAGGTCCGTATAAAATTTTGGGCCAAATCTGTCAACGGGCTGACTGTCTGTATAATCCCATACTTGTTGACTTTTGAAACGAACTCCATGCGCATGCGTACTGGTAGCAATCTCTGGTAACAATGCCTGTGCACTTTGAAGGATTACGCCACTTTGTCCTTGAGACGGTAAGAGTGGAAAATTGGTTCGCATTTAATCACTACGCATCTCTTTGAATTTGATTCTTTACGTAAATATTTTACAATCACTATAGACTACAATGAGAAACCTTCTGATAGTCATTGGATTCTGGGTTACAGTAAATTCGATTTTTTTATCCACGTTGGGGAAAGGGAAACAGCACCTTTTTGGAAAAGTATACGAGAAAGTTTAGGGGCGACCACTCCCGCTGGTTTGTAATTATATCTGTCTGTCTGTTAACACGATAACTCAGGAAGGGATCGAGCTAGACGATTCAGAGAGAGAAAATTGTCACAAAACGAGCGAATCACTATATACAATCAACATCTCTCGTTCTTTTATTTGCACCCAACGAGCGAATCACCATATACAATCAACATCTCTCGTTCTTTTAT
>BGPR01004695.1:0-15540 GCA_013235015.1 Araneus ventricosus | reverse complement strand
AATAGCTGCATTTGCGCCTTTATATATAATACTATGAATTTTTATTATTTAATTAATTTAATCAATTTATAAATTTGTTAATGTATTACTGTCTAAACTTACAGGGCTGCAATAAGAATTCGACTTTTCAAAAATTAGAATTAACAAAACTAGGTTTACAAATGAGTACATCTTGAAAAAAACAATTTTTAGATTAATAATGGATGAAAAAACATTCACTTATTCCAAGAGTTTAGTAGTAATCAATGTAATTAAAATTTAAAATAAACAGTAAATAAATTCATAAATGAATTTTTATTAAAATAAGTGACTTGAATAATAAAAAAAGCACTGTAAAAAGGCTAGAATACTACACTTGTGCTATAAAAGTTGAGAAATTCTGCATAATATATTTTAATACATGAACAGTAAATGTAATAAATTAAATTGCAGAACTTTTTTAACGTAGTAATAATTACTTCCTGTTCTGAAGCAACAGGAGGATTATTATGGAATAGGCCACACAATTTGGAACCATGGTTAGATGATATTTCTTTCCTTCCGCTGTCCACACTTTTACGCAACAACAATGCTCCGCAGACGCAACATTTGCTTGTTTAAAATGTTTTCAAGCATTTCTTATTTGGACAACATCCAGACCATAAAACATCTCAGAGTGAGCACTAAAAATGTTTAAACAAAAGATATTTACAGAAATATTTAATTATGTGTGTGAGGCTTTTTCACTGCAACATGAAGTTTATATTGTTGATCATCCGTTTTGGACTACTTCCCATCCACTGATCGGCCCAAATATTTGATACAGATCTATAATTCTTTTTTATCTCGAGACCACATGCCAAATTTCATTTATCTAAGCTGATATGGTTTTGAGTCGTCGGTTTCACATATTAACGAGTAGAAAAATGGAGAAACGGTCAACCCCTTGACGGATTTCATATAAAATTGGATATCGATCTACAATTTTTGTGATAAAATTAAATTATAACACTCATCTAGTTAGCAGCAATTTGGAGTTATCATATTCACATCAACGCGGGCAGCCAGACTATCAAGTTTCATGAAAAATGTGTTTGAAACCTACAGTTTTGGAGTAGATACTACATACCAAATCCCATGCTTCTAGTTTTTTATGGTTTTGACTTATTGTGTTCACAAACCGAGCGACCGACTTACAGAGATTATTGCAGAAATTGTTTTTTCAAATGTAGTATTTCATTATGTTTTTTGGGGGTTTCACGGAACTACTTTCACCGTGCAGATCTTGTCCATTGCAGAACAGATAATGAGCTGAAAAATAATTTTGGCTTGTCATTAGCGGTATTGTGGCGTAATCAGAGGTGGACAAGGTGCATATATGTCAGAGATTATGTGATTTCATTTTTTATTTATCCCACGACGGATCAGCTTATCCAAATGATTTAACCCCGTATATTTCTCTGGTATATATACTTACCACCTATCGAAATATTTTTCTGATTGCTCGAAAAAGTATTGTAAAATGATAAATAGGATAATTGGATGTTTAATATTCGATTGAACTACAGTAATAACTCAGAAAAATATTTATTCAATAGTTTAATCGTAATTAAACACAAAAATGGTAAGTATACTTACCACTGCCCATTCACTGCTTGAGTGTTTCCGTACAGACATCAAGTTCCAGCGTTTGTCATTAAATTTCCACATACGGAATTTTTTTCAGAAATAAAATGAATTGTGTTCGTTATGTCTAATATATTCTTATATATAATTATCAGTTTTTGTTATTGAATTAATTTAATTTAAATTCAATTTTCATTTTTAAAACACAACAAAAACTGTTGATGCCGTAGTTCTTTAAATTCGAGATCTTCCTGTTAATGATCTTATGTATATTTTGACTTCATTTTTGGTGCGTTGATAATTTAAATTCCCTAGTTTATGATTTTTTTGGTTTTTTTTTATTTACACAAAAAGTGGTTAAAATGTTTTTAGTAAAATTATATTAGGTTGCAACTTTTTATTTTTATGCAATGTAGCGCTCCGCCTCAACTTGCATTTTGAGAATAAATAAAATTATATTCTAAAACTGACATTTTCTTCGTGACATTATTATGGGTTCCTAATTCAATTTTTTATAGTAGCCACCAGGTGGCGCTGTTCGCATAGAATCAAAATATAAATAAATTCAACGATTAACATAATTAAATTCTGATAATACTAAAATAGGATATCGTTAACGACAAAGTGCGTTCTGTTTGGCCTAATGATTCGAGATATACAGTTGTGAAGTCAAGACCGCGTATCAAATTTCATTTTTTCTCGCCTTTTCCGTCTCTGAGGTATCGCATTCACATGCAAACGAAGAGAAAAACCGATGGACAGTCAAATAATTGATACATCTGTCGCGTACGTCTTTGACACACTCCTACAGTTTTGATTATAAAGATTTAAAGCAAATTTCATCCTCATAGCTCATTGGGGTTTTGAGATATAGTGTTCACTAGAACACAGGCTGAAGAGCAGAAAGACTCGCTTCTGTCGGATTTGGTCCAACATTTGAAAACAAATTACACTTTTAGTGCAAATTTTGTGTACGAAATCTTATCCTTGTAGATTTTTGCGTTACCTAGTAACTGACTGACAGTCAGACATAATTCTAAATATGGATATTTCGGACTGATGACTGTGTAATGCGCGGACATTCAACGAAATATCCATATCCTTACTCACAATTCCAATATTTTCTTTGTCTATACTAAATATACGCGAAGGTTAGAAAGTTCAAAAACTCCAAAGTTGGGCTAAAGTTCAATTTTATTTACGAGAAAAAAATCATCTCCATTTATTCAATTAGTTTCAATTCCTTCTTTATCGTAGTGGTTCTAAAAAAGGGGTTTGAAGACGTGCTGCAAACTCTGTTGATACCATGGAAGTTTCACTGTGAAAACATTGAGGTGTTCATCTTAATATTTAATATTTTACATTTAGGGAGAAAATGGTTTTGATTTAATTAGTTAAACAGAAAGTATCGTGAGTTTTAATTATGAAACGAATAAACAAGTTAAACTTTTAACTAAGTTAAACCTTAAACTAAATAAAACGTTTAACCTATTTTATTTCACAATAAAGTTTTCATTAAACATGTTAATGTTTGTTATTAGTAGTACTAAAATTTCTAAACATATCTTTCTAACAGCGAGTAAAATGTTCTTATCTTGAATAAAATATCCCCACCTTTGGGACGGATCTTACCCTTGTGTCAACAAGTCATTCCATCCTTACGTTTACATGGCTCAAGAGTATTTTATTAATAATATGTAACTTATGTAGAAATAGAGATTAGTTTTAATTATGTTTTCATTCTAATTTCGGTCTGATTTTCCACACTCGCCGCAGATGGGAAAAAGAGATATCTTGAATTCTCTACGCAGATGCCTAGAAACAGGAACTCAAAGTGATTAACAATTTAGAAATTTAACTCGATGCTGGGATCGAATCGTATTTAATTATATTTCCAGAAATGATCGATCCGATATTTGGCTATTTTCAAAGTTTAAAAAGAGAAATTGGTATTTAAAAGAGTGGTAATCTTTGCTTTTAAAAAAATTACGCTTGGAAATAGAATGTTGTTAGATGATTCTATCACAGTCGGTTAAAAAGTACTCAATAACTTGTTATTACTGTACACTAATCAGCGATTGTAATAAAACTATTGTTTAGTTATTGCAATGTGACTATGAGCAGAAGGATGAAACCACTTACCGCTGCACATTATCATGTTACGGTTCTTATATCGATAACGGTGAGAAATACGGGATAAATTACGCAGTAGTAGAATCATCTAATTAATACAGAAAGCATAACATGCCATAAAACATCCCGTGTTTGAAATAGTTCGCTGGAATGACTTAACACAATTGCATTGCGACGTCTCGTTCGGCTGTTTTAAGGAAGCATTCTATTTGTCTGCATCTTAACTTCGTAATTGATGTAAATAATGATAATTTTTTTTACTTTTATTTAAGTAGGAACTGTTTGATGTACAGATTTGAACTGTTGTTTGGGTGAACAGATTTTGGTTGAAGGTAGAAGTGATTTATTTATATTTTTTTATGAAAGATTTGATTTAGACTCAAAATATGACAATTTTATTGACAAAAATACATAAAAAGAAACATTGAACAAACAAGAAATGAAAAAAAGATTCGATTTAATTGAATAGGACAAGCTAACCAAAGCTAAACATGGAATCGTAAATTAAACTATTTTTGTTTTCAGGAAAGCAATTCATTGATACTAATTTCTGCTTTTATTCGATGTGCTTATAATTATATTAACACATTCATCGTGAAAATGGCTCGCCTTCGTCCAACCCCTTTGCGCTAAGAGTTTCCTTCTAGCGCTAAAGTTAAAACAAAACTCAAATTCCTTTAAAATCTTTTTATTTTACTTTAATTAAATACCCTTACATTTTTATCTCTTCCTCCAATAATAATAAATAATAATCCTTAAAATGTTTTTAAAACATAAAAAATAATAAAATAAAAAATAATAAAAATCATAAATCCTGCCTACGTTTCTATTTTTTCTAACTTATGATAGTTTTCAAAACAAGGCACTACGCATAATGCAGGTTGTGATATGCATGTTTAGCACAGATACCTTGTTTCTCGTTGAATCTGGTAGGAATTGCAGACAATACAGTTCCGTGTTGGTTTAACTTTTGTTGATGTTACCGGAATTGTGTCCATGTAATGCTGGCCTTCCGTTTGCAACATATCAGAAGATTTATTATGGATGAAATTATTTCTAGGAACTGGTGTATCCTTTCCTTTACTAGAACTTATTAGCGAACGTTTTATTTCCTTTCCAAACCATGTCTGAGGTTGGTTTCCACCGATTTTGGTACTTAAAATATAGGAATTGGAAACTGAAGCATCTAAATGTTGCAGTACAACTTTTCTGTACCACTTAAGGGACTTCCGCAATGGTCAGTAATAAGAAAGAAGTTGATAAATTTTATCGATCCTACACATGTATTTATTGTAATCTAGACCGCAATCGGGTTTGGTGGAGGATTCCCCTTTTCGATTCTTTTATTCGACGTCATCATTTTACCTGAATGCTCAGTTCTAAGCATAAGGACACTGAGATTATCTTTCTATTTCATCACGACTGCATGATGCTTCCTGTACGCGACTGTTCCATCTCGTTTTAGCTTGATGTTGTGGCAGTACGAGGATAAGACCCTGATATCTTTGGGTTCGGGGTCTCTAATCTTAACCGCTAGACAAAAGGAATTCCCGATGTCCGGAGGTGGATACGGACTTATAAACATCAGAGTAAGATGGTGCAGCACGGTGCAATACAATGTGCACAACTTCTTTGGACAGATATTTCCTGTTTGACCGCAAAATTCCGCATAATATTGTCTTGTTTTCGAGGAACTTATTTGCCAGAGAAATACTCGTGTGTTAATTGTGTGTATAACGTTCGTTTCCTTTGTTTAGAGTTTTTTTTATCAAAGCCATTACTAAGCTTTCCGCATGACATAATCCAGACATAAGATCCACCGTACTACCACAATATTCAAGTACAGTCGCAAAAATATAAGGAGCCACCTCTTATTATTTTCTCGCCGTTCATCGCGTATTAAATTAAAAGGTAACAATTTTCAGGAAATAAGGTCTAGTAAAAGGTTTCTTGTTTAAAATTTTCATAAGGGGTCATATACATATTTATAATAGCACTAACTTCAAAATTTCCAATGGAAACACACATTTTTCTTAATGAATTTCGAAACTACATAAAACTTTATGCTGTAATACCAAGTTTCATCTTCCCAGAATTTTTTGTTTCGAAATTATAAGCAAATAAAATTTTGAGTTTCTAATGTTAAAAGAAGATTTTGAATTTCCATTCATATCCTGAGAAATAATATAACTATTGACCTAGAATTTTTTTATGTAGTATGAATTATCCTGCACATTTTATAATCTAATTTTTATTTTTTAAAAAAAAATTAACATATGAAATATTTTATCAAAATTGATATTAAAACATTTTTGAATAGATTATAAATTTTAACAGTAATAAAAACAGATGGCAATTTGATAATCCTATGCAAAATTTTGGCATATTCGTGCGAGAAGTTTTGAAGTTATATGAAATTTTCAATTTTCTCTGTAAAACGTCTTATATTACGAAAACGTTTTCATTATTAAATATAATCATTACACCACTTTATTTCTTAGATTTAAATACATAAAGATTTTAGCTATTTATATATGTGGAAAATATATGTGTGTAAATCCCCGCCTGACGCAAGTGCCACCATTACACGTGAGTTGATGTCACTTTCCGCCAATGAGAATGAGCAGAAGTGATGTCATCACAGACGACGTTTACCGAGTTCAGGCTGGTTGAGCACTTCCCTCTTGCCGCGCGACGGATTAACAAGGGCATCAGGAGATGTCCCACGATTCTATGTTACCCCTTTATATATTAATTAAATGTTATTAGCAATTAACGATCTCTGTGCGCCCATATATATAATATTAAAACTTTATAAATTAAAGTGGTGCAATATTATTCGATTTATTTTTTTACGCATCAAGTTTTAACGATTGTAAAATGTAGATAATTATTTTGAAAATAACATTTAAAGTGCGAAATAATTTAAAATGCTACTACCGACATTTAAATGCAAGCAGAGAACTTCTCTATCTAAATGTGGAGACTACCCCTTTTCTATTTAGAGCACAAAATGTCGAATGGCATATTAACTAAAATTTATTTCTTGGGGTATTTTTTTCATGAGAATTTTATTTATGACATTTAAAATGGGTTTAAATATTGAAAATTTTGAACTTAGTGCAATTTTAAATATTTAGATGACCCTTTGAAATTTTTGACATTATAATCTTTTACTATACGTCATTTCCTTAAGATCGGTACGATCGGTCATCGATCTGAAGTTCACGCGAAATATTACTCAAGAATTGTTGAATTACGTTGTGCTAAAGTTAAACGCTTATACCTCGGCAACCAAATAACATAGACAGTTCGTTTTAGTTTCATTTAACAGAGAAAGGTATACATTGAAGATTGCGGAAATAATTTTAGAATTTGTAATTACGGTTTAGTCACAGTTGAGTTGAAAAGTTGGTAAAAATCACGAAGAATTTTACATAGAGTCACACTAGACAAATAGTCAATATAGGCTATAGAGTTAATAGTCACATAGAGCTACTTTAGTCACAGAAAGTCACAGTTGAGTTAGGTAAGTAAGTCTACGCTCCTCAATCCCAGCGGTCGTTTGTCAGAGACAGCCTCCCGACAATTTTTTTCTTCTTCTGAAATTGACTACCATTCGCATAAAATCAAAATAATAATAATCAACATAATTAAATTCCTCTACTAACATTATTAAATTCGGAAAATAATAAAATAGAATATTGTCATCCAAAAGGTATGTTCTCTTCGGCCAGGATGCAAAATCTAATTGACAGTTACAGATGTATACTACAAGACCACATATCAAATTTCCTTTTTATATCCTTTCACAACATTCACATTCATCCGAAGAAACAGACTAATAGACAGTCAATTAATTGACAGATTTGTTCTGTTCTTAGTTTTGTGGGTAATATAATACTACACAAAATTTTTTTACACCTCATTAAACTAAACATTGAACTTAAATTTTCATCGTATAGTGGTTTTGGAATAATAATCAAATGAAGAAGTGAATGAATATTGAAGAAGTAAATGAATTAAATAATATATTTTTTTTCGATTTCCAAATTACTAGAAAAAAAGAATAATTACTTTTCACGGTGAAGATATCGGTGGTATTGGGTGAATCAACTTTTTAAAGGCGAGAAATCAATATTTCTTTTTTGAGTAATAGAATGTGGTCTATTGTATGAGTTCTTCAGAACAATAGTCAATTTTCCTATTATTTGCCAATCACTTTTTATCGATGATTGCTTGTGAAATCTAAACTTGCCTTGTCCTACAATCAAAACCGTTGGATCGAGAGTTATCAACTTCGGCACAAATATAATTTTTAGCGATTTTTTAATTTTCTTGTCCTGATGTTTTCCTGGAATTTCAGAAAATATTAAGGCACAAAAATGACTTACAGAAACTTTAAATTCAAAAAATTATATTTTCAATCATGCCAATTTAAATGCCGGTCAATATGTTTCTCTAATTTTAATAAATTAAAAAAAATTATATTTAATATATAAAAGATATGTTCCCGTTAAATTTACAAATAGCCGCACTCATCAACCTGCTTGTTCGCCGAGAATATAATTTCATTTGAATCTCTTATGCGCAATTTGATATCCATAGTTATTTTTTAAAAATATTTTTAACTTAAAATTGTGACAGACATTAACCCGAGCTCTTTCAGTAGCCTTATATTTGTTCTGTTCGCTGCCTACTCGAATGTTTCTAATGGATTGAAGTAACGGCCAGTGTCGTGTAAGATCTAAATGCACATACATTATCAGCGCGAACTTAGCTTCCTTATTCCTCATCGAAAATACTCATATGATTACAGTGGCGAATCCAGGCTGAGGTCATAAAAATTTTGTATCGCAGTGACGAATGTCAAATCTCATGGCTTATGTAAACCAAAACACTTTAACTTTACAGGCTTTCCTCTCCTGACAATAAGAATAATAAAGAACACTACAATACTTTCGATAATTTAATAAAAAATACAATGAAATAGCTGGGCAAAAAATGTTTTTGACCGCGTCAATGCTACAAGTGCATGTGGAATGACTAGAAGAGTAGGAAAATTTTCGAGCCTGTCAAGTGAGAAAGCAATGTTGTCACGATTTTATTACTATTCTTCTAAAATGAAAATTAAGATCAAACAGTTGTAGTGATTTTAAATTAAATCAAGAATTTTGGTTCAGCTCTGGGGAGGGGCTGCAGCCCGATAGCCCCTCCCCTGGATTCGCCACTGTGTGATTATATTATTAAAATGGTACGGCGTATCTTGCTTCCAGCAGCATGTTTGAGGTATGCTGATAAAAGGCATTAAAACATGGCAGCTATAATAATTCAGATTGCTAAATCAGAGATTTCACAGAAAATTTGAATAATACAAGCCTGCCGATGTGGTCTCTCCAAGACGTTCTTTTTAAAGATTACTTATTAAATAAATTAATAATTTGTAAAAATCAACTATAATTGGTTAGTTATCTTATTAGCCACTGTCTTGCCGACTATCATATCAGAAGTGAACTTTCACTTAAAAAAACTTTATACAAGATAATTAAGTTAATTTTACCTGACTAGCAAATCTTTTAGATGAATATCATAAAAGTAGCGATGTTTTGATGAATTGTAATGAATTCAATTTTAATTCTTTTATCATTGCATTGCTTACTTTACAACTATTTTTATCGATTGGAATTTTAGATAAATGATTTGAATAATTAATAATTAACCGATATATTGTCCTATGTCTCTTTATTATAATGCTGCTTATATAGAAAGATTACGAGAGGTATAAGTAATCCAGCAGGAGTGGTCTCACATAGACTTTCTAGTATATATTTTTCCAATTTAAAAAAATGAATATTTTTCAGTGTAATTTGAAACTAGCCACCTTCGACGTCTAGCTCGTTCGCCGATAAAATAATTTCAATCGAAGCTCTTATACACAATTTGATATTCATAGTTATTTTAACAAAGCAACTTTAAACTTCAAATTCCGACAGAAAATTAACCCGAGTTCTTTCTGCAGCCTCACAAGTGTTTGGTTCCCTGCTAACATGAACTTTCCTAGTGGATTGAAGTCACTGCCCGTGTCATGTAATATTTAATTGCACATTATCAGCTGCAATTTCACTTTCTTATTCCTTATCCAAAATACGCATTTGATTTCAAACTTAAAACGGCACATTTTACCTCAAGGAGCATGTTAGCTGTTCACATTCAATTGTTTTGTCAATGATTGTCTATTTTACCACTATTTTTATTATGGAATCTTTTATATAATTTCTATGAATATTTTGTTATTGTTTTGATCTATAATGAGGTTTGTTTAATAAATTGCTGCTCTTATATAGGGAAAAATAAGAGCGGCATAAGTAATCCAGCAGGAATGATCTCACACGAACTTCCAACTCGTATAAAATTTCCGGACCGTTTGCACATGATCAGATTGCCACAAACACAAGATTTACACTAAAGAACCAGAAAAACTGGTACACCTGCCCAATATTGTGTAGGGCCCCACGCATACACAGAAGTGCCGCAACACGATGTGGCATGGACTCGACTAATGTCTGAAGGTATCTTGGAGGCAATTAACACCATTCATCTTTCAGGACAGTCAACAAATCCACAGGAGTGCGAGGTGGCGGAGATCTATTCTCAACAGCATGTAGCAAGACATCCCGGATATCTTCAATAATGTTCATCTCTGGGGATTTAGGTGGCCAATGGAAGTGTCTAAAGTCAGAATAGTGTTCCTGGAGCCACTTGGTAGCAACTCTCGACGCGTGGAGTGTCGCATAGTCCTGCTGGAATTGTCCCAATCCGTCGGAATGCACAATGGACATGAATGAGTGTAGGTGATCGGGCAGGATTCTTAAGAACCTGTCAGAGTCGTCTCTAGACGTACCAGGGGTCCCATATCACGCCAACTGCACACGCCCCATACCATCACAGAGGCTCCACCAGATTGAACAGTCCCCTGTTGACAAACAGTGTCTATGGATTAATGATGTCGTCTCCATACTCGTACACGTGCATCCGTCCGATACAATTGGAAACGAGACTCGTCAGATCAGGCAACGTGTTTCCAGTCATCAACAGTCCAATGGTAGTGTTGTCGGGCCCAGGAGAGGAGTAAATCTTTGTGCCGTGCAGTCAGCAACGGTACACGAGTGGGCCTTCGGCTCTGAGAGCCCATATTAATGACAGTCCGTTGAACAGTTCGCACGCTGACACATGTAGATTGCCCAGCATTGAAATCCGCTGCAATTTGAGTAAATATTGCACGTCTATCTCGTTTAAGGATTCGCGTCTGACGTCAATGGTCCAGTTCTTTCAAGATCTTTTTCCCGGCCGCACCGATGGCGGAAATTGATGTTCTACCGGATACCCGATATTCACAGCACACTCTTGAAATGGTCGTACGCGAAAATCCAAATTTCATCGCTACTTCGGAGATGCTATGTCCCATCTCTCGTGCGCCGATTGGAACGCCACCTTCAAAGTCACTTAAATCTTGATAACCTCCCATTGCAGCAGCAGGAACCGATCTAATACATTTGTCAGACATCTGTTGTCTTATATAGGTTTTGCCGACCGCATCGGGTTACGATGACTGAATGCATACCCCCGTTATTTGCAAACGCACCCCTGTACCAGTTTTTCTGGCTCTTCAGTGTATATTGCCCGTGGCAATACGAATAGGAAACATTATAACCGAGAGCAAACTGTGGACGCCGATATACACTATGAAGCATGTTCTGCACCAAATTCTGCTAAAGATGCATTTGAATGTTTTTTTTTCAAACGATTATACAATTAGAATAAGAAGACTACATATGAAATTTCATTTATCTAAGTCATTGCATTTTGGACTTATAGTGTTTACATGCAAGCGAATATACAGAATCAACCTCTTGACGCATTTCGTCGAAAATGTGGTACAGATATACAATGCTGATGCAGAAATTCTCTATCAAATTTAGTCCTTCTAGCTATTTCAGTGTTTTATTTATCGTGTTCCCATGAACTCTTACAGATAGACAGAATTTGTTCAAAATGTTACAGAATACATTTTATCAGTTCAACTCGAAACGTTTATCAGTTATTTGTTCACAGACAGAGATAACGTCGTAATTGGATTTTGTGGACTCAGGGAGGTCTAAATCGTGAAGATTAATGAAAAGCATAAAGTTGAATTATTTAATAAATACAATACTTTCTCTTTGCATACTTTGGTTGCCTGAAAGTGAAAAATAATTACATTAAGCTATTACCTTAACTTTCAATAATGGTAGAGAAATATGCGATTAAATTTCTGTTTAAACAAAGAGAACTGATTGAATTTTATTAAAACTATGAAATGAGTTATGCCATCAAATATTTTTTTAAATTATAAAAAAATTTATGGAATTGAAATTGAAAATTTATCCCATTGAAATACTCTGAATTAGCAAAAAAAAAAAAAAAACTCATTCATCAGAAAATGCCCTATATTGTAGAAGTACGCGAGAAAGTCGAGGGGAGAATACCCCGGTTTATTTCCCATTGAAATACTCTGAATTAGCAAAAAAAACTCATTCATCACAAAATGCTCTATATTGTAGAAGTATGCGGAAAAGTCGAGGGGAGAATACCCCGGTTTATTAGGATACACAAAGATCTATATTATATAAAATGTTTATGCGTGGCGCAAAAAAGGACCTTTATTTCTTTCTCCCCGTTGGCAACGATCAGTTTGTTTACCAATCTCAACCCTGACGCCAAGCTTTTCGCTAACCGGGCTAATTGCTTACGGATTACAGGACATTTTTTTCGGATCGTTGACTTTTTTTTGAATTTATTTATTTAAAATGAACTCTTTGCGAACTTTTGAATACAATTTGCGTAGAAGAGAGCAGCGTGCAAGGGAATCCCTGGATGAAAGATTTCAGCGAAGATCGGCCAGAAATACCGCCGATAGGCTTTGGGGAGCTAGAGCCTTTTTTGTGATACTAATTGTGTGCACTATTTACTATGTGTAAAAATAAAAATTACAGAATAAAGACCAGAGAACTAATTATACTTCAGAAAAGTTCTCTTGCACACTGCTCTCGGAGAATGATTAAAGTTGCAAACTGTTTGCAACGTGTATATATAGAGAGATTAGATTTTTTTGCCACCGTGTTTGTACGGACTGTTTTAGCCCAGATATATTTTCACTGGAAGTGAATTACCACATGCTGCTTATGGTGAATGATAATGTTGCATACTTTTTGCTTTTCTGTGTAATATTCCATAAAAAAGAGTGCATATTTAAAATTTTGTTTAAAAAAGCAACAATTTTGTAAATTTCGGAAAAAGCTATCATATCAATTATAAAAGGTTTAAAGTAAATAATTATAATGGGTTTTAATTTTGAATAGTTAATATGAACATATTTCACGCCACTATTTTCTTTAAACTGTCTTTCTTTAGCTAAAAAGTGAGATGGGTTACATAATTCCACGACAAGTGACGATCAAGAATTTTCTGAGATTTAAAACACAAATGACTGCACTGAGAAAAACACTATCTTTTTCTTGAGTAAATAATTTTTGAAATAAGCATGTATACAAGTGGTGGAAGCTTTTCTGTGTGATATTTCATAAAAAAGAGTGCATATTTAAAATTTTGGTTCAAAAAGCAACGATTTTGTAAATTTTGAAAAAAAGCTATCTTATCTGTTTTAAAAAGCTAAAAGTAAATAATTATTATGGGTTTTAAATTTGAATAGTTAATTTGAGGGTATTTAAAACACAAATGACTACATTGAGGAAAACACTATATCTTTCTTGGCTAAATAATTGCTGAAATAAGCATGTATAAAGGTGGGGAAGCTTTTCTGTGTAATATTTTATAAAAAAGAGTGCATATTTAAAATTTTGCTTAAAAAAGCAAGGATTTTGGAAATGTTTGAGAAAAAAGCTATCTTATCAATTATAAAAGGCTAAAAGTAAATAATTATTATGGGTTTTAATTTTGAATAGTTAATTTGAGTATGTTTCAAGCCACTATTTCGTTAACTGTCCTTTTTTAGCTAAAAGGTTGCAAGATGGTTTACATCTCTCTAAGACAAGAGACGATCAAGGATTTTCTGAGATTTAAAACAAATGACTGCACTGAGAAAAACACTATATTTTTCTTGACTAAACAATTGTTGGAATAAGCATGTATACATGTGGGAAAGCTTTTCTGAATTACAATCTATTGTGTAGAGGGCGTATTTGAAATTTTGGTGGAAAAAGCAATTTTTAAAAATTTATTTTGAAGATTTGGAAAAGGCTATCTTATCAGTTTTAAACTTAAAATTTTAGTGGAATGTAGTTATGTTGAAATAAACTTTTGAATAAATACTCAAAAGTGTATGCCAAGAAGTTTTAAATTTCTGATTGGTGAAAATAATTTCGATTTTTAATCATCTTTGGATTATAAATATTACCTTTCAAATTTCTTTCTAACATTTACATATATATCTGTGCTACCAGAAGATTTTAATTGTAGAAACTGATGAAAAATTAATTTTAGGAGTTCGTGCAATTTCAAATAATTTAAATTTACTTTTATTAATTAATGTTCTTATAATTTCCTAATACTAGCAGAAACGGATAACTGTACGGCAAGCGTGTGAAGCGAGCTGTTTTCACATAGTGATCCCGAAAGAATCACGTGATTCTTTGGTGTCGGTGAGCGGAGCGAGCAGGGGGTGTTATATATATAAAGATTTTATAACAACTGTGCTAGGACACCCAGTGTCTTCATGTAGCGAGCGAAGCGAGCAGGGTTTGCGTAGCAAGCCCCGGAGGATTGCAGCCCAATCCTCCTGGGGGTTGGCGAGCTTTAGCGAGCAGGGGGCAGAGCCCCCTAGTCATTTCTATAATACCATATGCATTTTAGCAGTGGCACGCTGTAGAGGGATATAAATTCCCAATTCCATACAAACGTTCTCTGATAGTAGCATTTCAAACTCGAACCTTCGTCGCCTTGCTTGCACACTTAAAGCCAATCATACGTCGTGTTAATGGCGCCCGTTAAAATTTCATTACTTCTCTCAATCGCTTTTAATGGACGCAATTCAAGCGTCGTCCAATCATTGTGGGTGTATAGTGAACTGTTGGCTGCTATTCCTGTTGACACGGGATGTGCGGTTGGCTTTAATTGAACGCCATTTCATCCTCGCTTCTGTATCTGGCAAGGGCCAGCCGGATGTCGTATTTGGAAGAGTCCGCTGGAACATATAATGAATGCTTTATTTTGTTTACAATGATGCCGACTAAACTGGGTAAATGAAAAAAATAATATTTGATCAGTTTTTGACTTCGAGAAGAAGCTGTTTGTTGTATAGATTTAATATGTAGTTTGGCGAACTTATTTTGTAAGCAGGAAATGTTTTATTTTGAAGTGTTTATTTTTTCATGATATATAATGATGTTACATTTTTTGATTTAATATAAAAATAGGAATTTTGGATTCCTGATTATACCATATATAATACAACAGTTACAATTGATAAAATTTAGCAAAATTAATTGAAAATAAAATAAAAACTATTTTTGCATTAAATAGAAAGGCGCATATGCAGCTACATCTAATAAAATACAAAGACAAATAATAGAAATATATAAATTTGAATTAGAAAGAAATATAAATAAGAGAAACAGAAAAGTAAACAATAATAATAATGAAAACAAACATACGTTTTTGCGTGCAAACGCAGCAGCAGAAAGTAATTGCTTCAACAAAATTTTTTTAAAGAAAACACAACAAAATCTATAGTATAAAATAGCAAAG
>BGPR01004694.1:68481-106835 GCA_013235015.1 Araneus ventricosus | reverse complement strand
AAATTGGAGTAAATGGAGAGTTTCAAGAAGTTGCAGTAAAAATGTCCAAAATGAACTTTATAAATAACTTTAACCCGAATCTTCTCAGCTCAAAGTACTTTTAATGAAGATGTATTTTCCCCATCCTAGAAAGGTGAACACAATTATCCAGCAAAGGATCATGTAGATTTAGATGTACCATTTAAACTCGAATTGTACATCTCATCTATGGAGTTTTGATAAAATTGTTCAATGTATTTCCTTCGGATTTTAAAAGCAGCTGTCACAAGTCCAGATTCAGGCAGCCATTCTTCTGAGCACAACTTCACCTTGCTAGGAATCTCTGTGCGCATTAGTTTGCCTAAAAAGAACAACGAGATCCGGTTAAAAAGCAGTTCTAAAAAAGAAAGCTATTAACGACATCAAATATCTTTTTTAAATGACATTTGTTTCAGAAAGCTAAATTGTTTTTGAAATTATGCTATACAGCATGCTTTCGGTTTAAATGTTACAATCAAACTAATAGCTTATCTTCACAAGATTAAATGAGGAAATTGATTGAATTTTAATAAATTACTCAGTTTCAAAATATAACATTTGTATTGTCGAAAAATCGATTTTCATACTATATTCGGAAACGAATATTCAATAAATTATTTCAAAACAGTCGAATCTTTAGTCTGTTGCAAGTAAATTTTAAAGTGGTTAAAATTTAGGAAACTTGGTATAGTTTCCTTAAAATAGTGCTAATTTTTTGCAGAGGAGATCTCGTTTCCACGCGGACCGTTTTCTTATAAATTTTTAAGTTACTTTTGCGATGCTAAGTTACAAAACTATTCAGTTGAAAAGTAGTAATTGCTTATCATATGTAAGCATTGTTTGAATACTGATCAAGTTCCCATGCTTAAAACTGTTTAGGAAAGAATTAACCCTCTGACTGCCGAATTTTTTTCAATCATTATTTGGATGCAAAATTTGCAAACATATTCAAATACCGTTGAGCCATAGTTATTTACATGCAAAGCTTTATTAGTATAATAAGATTCCACACTATAATAATACTAAAGTCAGCTTTCGAAAATAGCAGGATGCAGCAAAAAATATTTCTACCCACGTAAATCGTGGGATAAGCAGTCAGGGTTAAATATTGAAAATTATGAAAGAAATGATTTCTTCCAGTTTTTCTCCTCCTTTTAAACAAATATTTCCAATTTTAAAGTCCTTTCAACATTACTGTAGACGAAACTTCATTCAATTTCAATAAAAGACACAATGAGAAGCAAGTACGTGAAAGATACTATAAAATTTAAAAGTAGTGGAAAAATTATTCCTTATTTTAATTTTTAGACGATTTTATTGAATAAAAAATCACTCATTTAAAAAGCTTTTCACAAAAAGAAAAATAGATATTTATATTCTAAGAAGCATAATATTGCAGTTTTATAAACGGACTTGCTACATTTCTGGAGGCACAGACAGACATAAAAAAACAAGCTTACTCTTTTGACCTTGCTCCATGATAGCGCTAGAGAAAGCAGATATTACAGCAGGATCATGGCATAGTTTGCTCATAGGCAAATCCTCTTTTCCAAGTCTCTTCGCCAGAGCTTTTAGTTGTTCAGTATTTGGAACCACCAAGGCTACCAAATAATCATGAAAGCCGTTTCCAACGACGCAGATGTTGTCCACCAGGGGGCAAGTTTTGAGTTCGGATTCCACTTTTCCAAGCGATATGTATTCGCCATATTGCAATTTGACGAGGTCCTTTTTACGATCTGTGAATAAATAAAAATTTTAATGGCAATATTTTAAACATTGTAATAACAGTTAAACTTCGAATAACCGTCACCATCCAGACCAGGACCGTGGCGGATAACCGAATAGACGGATAACAGAAATCCCTTAATACATATATACAGTAGCCCGATTTAACTGCTGTCTTGATAAGAAAATGAAAATAAAACCCTTAAAAATCAATAATACACCTTGTATTTTACAAAATAATCAATATCAACTTCAATAGTACAAGAGTAGTAATTTACAGAAATGTATTGTAATACTATAAATCAGGGATTCCCAACCTTTATTCCCTCGTGTACCCCCTTGAGTAGTCTTTATTTTCGAGTATCTCCTACTGTCATATCCTTCCCTCTTGCCACCAACCATCCGTCTATGCAAAGATTTTATCAATAATGTTAAGGGCTTAGGTTAGCTTACGAGTCAAATTACTCGAATTACTAACATATGTTATACATTTTTTTATTTTACATTTTATTGCATTTTTACAATAGTATTAGTTCAACGTTAAAACAAATGAAGCCAGTATTGTAAGAATTTCGCATTAACTTATAAGGATGGCTAAAAATTACATTCAGTAATAATTAACTTTTCAAACAGTATAGTACATAAATAGCAAGTATTAATTTAGGGAAACAAAATTGTTTAACTTTTTTAAATTCTTTATACTTTCTTTTTTGCGATATTACCAATTTTGATTTCGCGTACCTCCAAATGCTCCTCCGCGTACTCCCAGGGTTACGAGTACCACAGGTTGGAAACCTCTGCTATAAACCTACATTACTTGGACGATGATGGATAATAGAAACTGACGGTTAAACGAGTGACGGTTCATCAAAGCTTTATTGTAAATTGCTTTTACCATAGTACTTCCCTTTGCAGTTGGTGAAACCAGTTTACAAACAATGGCAAATACATCCAAATATTCCACTATATACACAAAGCAGCATGATCACATAATGACAATTTTAAGAATACACGATGCTGGGTACTGTCACATTAATTCAAGGGAAAGTTGAGCACAAATGCATATGAATAAAACACAAAAAAGCAATGGAACAATGAATATTATTAGACACAAGCAGTTAATTCACTAGTTAAAAGAAAGTTATATACAAAAACATGAAGTCAAAAAATGGAATAATACATGCATTTAGATGTCAATTTTGCTCTTTTCATTTTATTGTTAGCATCAAGTAAAAAGTTATAGTTTATACATTTATTTAATATATTTTAATCTCATAGTTAATACATTCATTTATGATTTATACATTCACTGTTGTTTGCACGCAATAAAGAGATCTGAAGCTTCCATAAATCTGGAGCCATTTTGCACATGTTTAGCGAAAGAAAGAGAAACTAGATATCTTAATTGCTCTAGCTACAAGTTTCTTAGTATTGTAGATTCTTCAAATTTAATTTTTTTTCAATGCAACAGCAATTACATTCGCTACTCGATTATATTTGGAGCCAATTCATCATAAAATTGAATAAAAAGGAATCTATTTAAAATCATTAAGTCAAACAATATTAAATGTCATCTGCTTTTAATAAAATTATGTTTAAATTAATACTAATTAACAAGTTAAGTGCTGTGTCGGTCACTGATGACTCATTTAATCCGCTCAGTCCCCCATCAATCTGCGGTGATGATGGAAGGAAATACAGTAACGTATAATAAAAAAATTGAAAGCTTTGAGTTCGCAGAAAGTAGAGGAACATTGCTTTCACTCATATTATATAAACAGTATAATAATGAAGTAACTTGTTTATCGCAGAACTTTACAGAACAATACAAAAGGAAATGCAAAGAAAGTTTGGCACTTAATGTGTTAGCAAGCTGCATTCAAAATGTTAGTAATAATGCATTTGGAGGCTCCTCTTACGAAGTTAGACTAACAAGTTTCAGAACAAGCTTCTTAACACGTTCACATCAGTGCGTATCACCGGTGGCTTGCACTTGAATGTTTCATCAGGAGGTGCGTACCACCAACAATTTAGTTCGTTTAGTAACTAGAAAAAATTTCCATATAGTTGAAAATTAAAATAATGGAAATTTAACCTATATTAATTGAAAAAGTAGGATTTTACATCAAATCAATATTATAAACATGAGTTGTATAATAAAAACATAATTCAATATTATAAACATGATTGTTTATTTATATGCAATTTTTTAAAACATTTCAAACGAAGTGCTGGCAGAAATACGACAGCAATAGTGGTAAAAGAATTAAGAGCAACAATGGTTATTGCGGTAAAATTTCATTTTTCACTTTAGTTTGGAGCCGCTTGATAAAGCAAAGCGGTCTTTGAGTAGCAGCCCATGGGAGAAAAGCATGAAGTGCAGCGCTGGCGTGAACGTGTTAATAAGAATTTCATATGTGAAACATTTGTTTTCAGAGATCAAAAGTAAAGTCTTACCGATAATTTTAAAAGTACCATCTGGATGCAGCTCTCCTATATCACCAGTGTAGAACCATCGAATGCCATCTTCTTCTTTGAAACATTCTTTCGTTAAGGTTTCGTTTTTGAAATATCCAGAAGAAACGCAGTCACCACCGATGACAATTTCACCTCTTGGAAATGGTTTATCAGTAGCATGATAGTTTCCTTTACAAAGAAAAAAAATCTTAAAATTCAGTTCACATCAATGAACATTAGAATTAAATTCGCCGAAATTGAAGGGCCTGGTTATGCTTCTGTCAAGTCATTTCATGAATTGTATTAATGCTGTGAAAGACATTCAAGTCTATTTTCAAGTTATGATAATTTGGAAAACTTGACTGCTAGACTGTTTCATGAACTGCTTAATTTTGTAATAATTTTTAACATCAACATATTAAAAAAAGGAACAATACATATACAGTAGGATAGTTAATCCTGAGAACTTTACATTTCGGATTTGCATGCATTGATCCACTTCAACAGATTTCTATTTTTTCTGCTAAGAACAGGTGTTTTTTTTAAAAAAAACTTAACACAAATGCCCTATCATTAACAAGGAAATTAAAGAATTTCCCTTGCTTTTGGTACCAGGTTTTGAATAGAGCTTTACAAAATTTTCCTCTAGATTGGATGGCATGCAGGGATTTTAAATTTGGTTTGTTTGTTAAAACCCAATTTGTTTGCTTTTAGACAATTGACAATTTTATTAGAGTTAGTGTAAAAGATGTTATATTAACCCTTAAAAGCCCGATTTTTTAAAAATTGATTTTAAGATGTTTTTAACTTTCATTTCTTGAATAAAACATGGGAAAATACTTTTAAAAATCCTATTTGGTTTTAAGTATGGTTTATGGTTCAAAAACAGTTTGTTACCAACTGAACTACACTGGGCTTTATTTTATAAAAAAAAATCCTTGATAAAATTCTATTCTATATTATTAAACACAGATGGATTTTAATAACTAATAATACGGGTAAGGAATTTCCTTCAAGATTGTAGAATAAAATATGGTATTCTTAAGCATACAAACAAAGCTAAAAGGAAGCAGCTTCAAGTGAAAAACATCAATTTTTATTTATTTATCGGCACTTGAGCTGCCATCTATATGTTGCAGGGTTGTCGATTTTTTTGATTTTTTTCAAAAAAATCGATTTATTTTATTTAAACCGGATTTTTTTTTATTTAAATCAAGATTTTTTTTATTTTAATGATTTTTTAAAACTATATATATATTTCATATTTGTATATTAGACAATGAGCGTTACAGTCATAGAATTATATATATATAACAACATACCAGTCATTAAGCTGTACTTTCTTTAAAAAAAATTAATTCAAAAATGTAAACTATTTAAAAAATATTTGTGAACTAAAATATAACAATAATATACTTTTGAAATATAAGACAATTTTATTAAGGAAAAAAGGAACAATATAATAAAAATTGTCATTTCTTGACTATAGATATATTATTGTATGTTAGAATATTATGGAATTTTACACTCAGCTGTTCATTTGTTTCATTACAAACACAAGTTTTGAAGCTTTCTCTGCTCTTAATCCGTTTGACCCAAAACATTAAATAAAAAAAATCTAGATAAATTTTTAAATTCAGGCTTCAAGGTGCATTCAGTCACCATCAGGACTACCTGTGCACCAAATTTCATGACTGTGTGATAGATTCATCTGGACATTGCGCACAAGCTCACAAACATTGTCTTTTATAAGTATAGATCATAGTTTAAAATGCACTATGTAGATGTATGTATATCTTTCGGAGCATTTATATGCATTACTTAATTATCTTACATTTGAACATTATTGCAATATAAAACTTGTGGTTCTCCCCAACACTATTTAGTTTTCTCCAATATTAAAATGAAACTCACTGCATTTTACTATGTTCTTTCTTTGTGAACATGATCCTTTCACAATATTTATTTTATTTTATAAAAAAAGGAGTATATCATACTTTGCATTTTATTGTGTTGCTCATTAGAGATTTATTTAACCCTTTGCTGCAAAGTGTGCCAGTTAATGGCACACCTAATTTCACTCGCTTCTCAACCGTTAAATTCAACTATAAATGGAAAATAATAGGTTTAGGATAGGGCTAATAGTACTCCTTTTAGAATGTATATAGCAGTCTTATGAAATTTTGTTTCAGAATAGGAATTATTAGAGATAAAGTTTGGGAAAATTCCTTGACTCGGAGATAAGAAGTTTTTTAGTTCTGGACGTTTAACAATTTTAGCAAAGTAACTCGAAAATTTTGCTCCAATATTCTTGAACTTTTAATTTATAATTTTCTGTAAGATTCAACAATAATTTTCTAGTGTATCAAGGTGGCTGTATCTAAGGGGGTTCTCATAAGGGGGGGGGAACCCCTCCTGGAATGAAGTAAGTTTTTTGAAATACTTTTTTTTGTAGATTCTATGTCTAGACAATAAACTAAACCCATTCATGATGTTTTCTCATCATATTTCTAAAAAATTATTGCCTTGCGCCACAAAGGATTAAAATCTAATTTGCTTGCGTTCTCAAAAATAAAGATATGAAAAGTACTCTAGTTGCATCAATTCAATGAAATATTTTAAAATCACTATTTAAAGATACATGAACAATTTTATTTCATTAACGCAGTTAACTTGATATTTAAAATAAAGTGATTTAAATCAGTGATTTTTTTAAAAAAAATCAGTTGATTTAAATCACCGCAACCCTGATATGTTGTAAATTGATTTAAAAAATTTAAATTTGTATCCTATTGGCCACAACAGGTATTACAGCTTCAGTCTGATTCTCAAGATTTAAAAAGACAAAATTGGGTATGTTGCTTAAAGGCAACACTGAGCATTTAAGGGTTAAGAAGTCAAATTACCTTTAATTTGAAAAAAAAAATCGATTAATACAAAGATGGTCAAATAATAGTCCAAAATACTTCATACACAAAATCTTAACTATATAACATGCAATACACAAGAATAGTCAAGAGTCGTATGCATACTCACCTTCTGGCCAGTCAACAAGTCGAATATAACAATTAATTAATGGAGCTCCGACTCGACCAGTGCTAAAATCATTTACTGAAAGAGAAAAAATACATCAGGTATTTTACATTTTTAAATTGCAAAACAATTCTAAAAGCACGCAAACCAAGAATTCAATTTTTGCTTTCGCTTTATTCTCTAATATCAATCTACTTAAACTCCTTATTACATCGCGAAACTTCGTTCCACACAAATTAATAAATTTTTCATATAATATAACATTAGATAAAACTAAAATTACACCGACTAAACAATATTTTTTACACAGCAGCAACGACTATGTCGACTTCTATGTTAACATATTGCCCCAATGAATTAACATAGAACAGACTTTTGAGACGAATCGAGTCATGCTTCGTTTTGAATGCGGGCGAATCTATACTTATAAAAGGCAGCGTGTGTGTGTGCGTGTGTGCGTGTGTATGTGTGTGTGTGTGTGTGTCTGCGATGTCCAGACGAATCTATCGCACTTACAGCTATGAAATTTGGTACACAGGTAGTCGTAATGGTGACTCAATGCACCTCGAAGCCGAAATTTTAAAATTTAATCTAGAAAATTTTTTATTTAATGTTTTGAAGTTGTTTTGGTTAATTTTTCGCACTAATTTCTCAATAGAATGGTTTTGAATAATTGTACGAAAGAAATAGATAAACCATTGGAAAGAGCACGCGATTTCCAATCTAATGAAGTTAGTTTCGAAAATTTCTAACATAATTTACTGAATTTTGGGAATTTTTTTAAAAATAGTCACTTTTCAAAAATAAAATTTTCTGGGATCCTAAAAACTCTTGCATCCGATGTTCTAATAAAGATATCATTTTGAAAATTTTTCAGCTTATAACTGCAACGGTTCTGTCGGATTTAAAACAAGAATGGTTAAAATATCTTTTCCCGTTTTTTTTAAATTAATTTTTTCCTGGTAGTTGAACGATATTTTTCCTCTAGCGAAGCTTCCGCCTGCGAGAGCTCTCCGAAGCGTTGCCAGCAATTTCATTGGCTGACGGGCCAGGGTGACGTCATTACATTCGCGTTCTGCGAGGAGATGATTTATTTACTCGATGACTTCGATTATTATTTTTAAGCGTGTCTTAACTTATTTCTTTGCCTTTCATACTTTGCTTGCGGTGTAATAAATATCACATTGAAATTTTTTAACATTGTTTTGGATTTAACGGTACTCGGTAGAGAGGAAAAAGAGGCGGACCAACTCAATAATATATATATATTTCTGTTTTGATTTAGTTTTTAAAACTTTCATTTATGTAATTGTACGTGGGCTTTTATTTTGTTGAAGTCCCGATTCCACGGGCAACGCCGTGCACGTACAGCTAGTATTAAGTAAAGCAATCTATAAGGCACGCCCGAATGAAAGCTCGACTGTCGTTCTAGCAGCATTTTTTCATGTGGTTAGTGGTAGTGTGTTGTTGAGCGAAGCAAAAGCGACAAAACACTATGTCGTACCATGGATTCCTCTAAATATGCTCAGCAATCCAATTTTTGTCAGCAGAAGATAGTAGTTACACCGAAAGTTACTGTCGAATGAATAATGTGTATGGGATTTAAGTATATGATGCAGTGTTTCCGATGATGGAGTGATTTTAATCACGAACAGTTCAACCACGTTTAATGTAAAAATCACTACACCATCGGAAAAACTGTACTTCATAACATACACATCTTGTTTTGTCACTTCTGACTCACTCAGCGACACCAAGAGCTTTCAACCAGATTTTTCCTGATATACACCAACTCAAAATTCTACCAGGTGGAATCACAATCCCGCTTTCATTTTGGCATGTCTTATTTAGATCACAAGATACCCCAAATAAAAGCAGGACTGTCTTCTCCAATGGTCTAACTAGGTGTAGCCCAGGGGAACCTTAAAATTCACAATACTGGTTTTATTTTGACTTTGAGCTTAAAAAGTTTAATTATAATTTTATATTAAAAGTAAAAATATGATTAGGGCTTGTAACTAGACAACCATCCATTTTAAAATGTTAAATAAAGATGTATAAAAAATATTCATACAGAGACTATCAGTGAGAAAATTCTAAACTATGCATGTAAGTGTTACCTAAATTATCAGTGATAAAGAAGGTAGCTTCACGTTGATACATATAATCAAAGCGTGCATAAGATTTAGTTCCTTAACCACACGAGTCCTATATTAATGAATATAGCCGCTCATATTCCTGGTTATAATTCTGATTCGGCACCAGGTTACTCTAGTCCAAGAAACTCAATTTTTTAAAGACTTGAATGAAAGTTGCAAAAAGAACCAATTAGCATTTTTCTACTTACTAGCCATCAGAGTAGCACTAGCAGCCGTTTCAGTCATTCCGTATGCCTGCAACATTTGGACATCCAAAGACATTCGAATAAATTCGTGGGTATCTGGCGAGAGAGGTGCCCCGCCGCAAGCCATGATACGGACTCGACCTCCAACCATCTCCTTGATTTTCTTAAAGATAAGCCTGAAAATACATTGTATTCAAAACTTCGTAATAAAACTCAAACACCAATACAGATAAATTTTAAAGTATACGAAAACCTATAGAGACGATTAAAAAAGCGTTTCCATAACAATTGGTTTAAATTTTTTAGCTAACTGCTACTGAAGCATTGAAAGATATCATTAGGAAGAAGATATTTTAAATGTTTAAAAACTTTGAAAAAATACAAAAATTGAAGCTTAAACGTAAGATCAAACACAAATTTGAAACTGTTAGCAATATTTATATTCTCTTAATTGCAATCAAAATGTGAAAGACTGATCTAGAAAAAAGAAGATTGGAATTTTTGGGCAACTTGAAAAAGAAATTCATGGCAGAAAAATTCACAACTTAAAGTTTCTTTAAAATTATTCAGCATTCAATATTTGTACATGAATATTTTATAGAAAATAGCTATATAACTAAAACTAGCTGATCCCGAGCAGAGAATCTGCGCTCCGTTATATGCATAACATGCATTTTTAGCCAAACTGGCGTATTCTAGCCCCGTACTTAACGGTTCATTTGTGTTGCATGCCTCGACATCCATAAATCTGACTGATATGGCTTTATGAAAATGGAAATTATACATTCTAGTTAATACATATACCAAATGAAGAAAATTCATTAATGAATAGTCTTCGAAAGAACAATGTTTAAATATTTTTTGAAAGTTAATTTTCAAGGATAGGAAATAAATCAATTCAACTCCTAAAGATGATACTAAAATGAAAGGATTATGGGTGGAAGAAAAAGGTAATGATAGGCTAGTGAAAACACTCGGGGGAGAAATTTTGCTATTCAAGGGATCGAATTCGCAACGCTGGATTAAGAGCGTGGCGACTATACTATTGGAACTTGAGAGTTGAGGGTGAAACGGGGTCTTATCTGATTTCAACTTCTCTTTATATCGCTGTGCATAACATAGAAAAGTACCGAAAATACAAAAATAACAATAGTAAGTTCCATGATGGTCATCTCAGTTTGTGAATTAACACGATTTTCTGTTTGTTGATTTAAACTATTCCGACGTTGATCTGAACGTTCTCTGACTCACGCAAGCCCACCTGCTTTATTTCTAATTGATCTCTTTTAAATCATTTCAATATGAGGTTTTATTATATTGTAGGACATATTATATTGTACATCTTAAACTCATTGTTTTCTTCAAGAAAAGTTGTTTTACACTAGAAAGAATATAGCAGGATATTCTTATGAAGTTATGCCCAACATGGCAGAGGCTACCTGTTTTGTTTTGCAAACAAACCGTTGGTTGCCATCGGTAGTATCGAGAAATTTACCCCTTTTTGGGCCAAGTACCTTAGGCGATATATATTTTTACTTTCTCGTATACGAAGTATACAAAGAGAAAGTATTGTAATCGTCAAAAAATTCGAACTCGAGATTTTGACGGATCTCCACGCTTCAGACCTCCCCGAGTCCGAAAAACACAATTTTGGAATTATGTCTGTGTGTGTGTGTGTGTGTCTGTCTGTGAACACGATGACTCAAAAACTATTAGAGCTACGGGGATGAAATTTAGTATGTGGTCTTTACACATAATTTGTAGGTTTCTATCAAAGTTTGGACAAAATCCGTCAACGGGAAGTCTGTCTGTATGTCCGAAGTCATGCGAACACTATAACTCAAAAACTTGAATAGCTAGATGGATAAAATTTGGTACACAGCTTTATCGTCATGAATGTAGGTCCGTATAAAATTTTGGGCCAAATCCGTCAAAGGGTTGACTGTCTGTCGGTCTGTATAATCGCATACTTTTTAAGCATTCGTTTCAAAACCTATCTCCATGCGCATGCGTCCTTAGCAATCTCAGGTACCAAGCGGGAGGATTACGTCAGTTTGTCCTCGAGACGGAGTTTGTGATAGATGTTTTATCTCCTGTCTTGTTCTCGCTCGCTCGTATAATAGCGTATCTTGCTGGAGTGTGATGGAAAATAAATATTGCTAAGTTTTAATACATAGGCATATCTTTTTATATGATTCTTCACTTAAATATTTTACAATCACTATAATCTGCAATGAAAAACCTTCTGATATTCGTTGCATTCTGGATTACTGTAGGTTCGATTTTTTTATCCACGCAAGGGGAGGGGAAATGACAAATTTTTGAGCAGTATACGAGAAAGTTTAGGGGAGGTCACTCCCACTGGTCTCAGTACACACTTTATGATTTTCAAGATTTATTCAATAGTATAGACATTAAAGATATGGTAAAAATTTACTACAGATTCATGAAGATTTTGGTTTAAATAAAGTGATTAAAATTAAAAAAATATATGACATTAATAGATGTTATATTAAAAAGAAAATTATATTCGATTTGACAATAAATTGTTCCAACAAATTAAAGAACTCCCACAAGGTGGACCAGCTAGTAATGCACTGGCTAATTTATATTTACACTATTTTGAAAAAGAAAAATAATTCATATACTTTGTATAGATATATTGATGATTTAGTAATATTTACTACAGTAGAAGACTACACTCCACGAATTTATTTTTATCCAGAATACTTGATATTACTAAAAACTACTGATTGTTTTTCTTCTGCAGTTTTTCTTGATCTTGATATAATAATAGTAGATAATAAATTAAGCACCAAAATATGATAAAAGAAACTTTGCAGTTCAATATTAACAAGTTACTATTTTGTAATAGTACCATAAATCGTTTAATATATAAAAATATTGTCTTAAATTATATTCACAGAAGCAATATTTTGGTCCCAGACAGAAATAGCCAGCAGTTTCACATTAGCGCATTTCGTGAAAATGCCATGAGATATGGTATCCCAAAAACTTCATGTATGGTTATATTAATAAGAAATATTTAACACCAATAAATTAAAATATTTTTTATTCCTCCCGTTAAATTTCCTCTTAAATCATCGTTGTTGTAATCGTATATTATATTTTTATCAAAAATATTTTGGTAATTTATTTCAAGGTAGATGGCGCCACTATTTTAAAGATTATGAATGCATCTTTAATTTAATATTCTTTATAGTGTTTTATATTGGTATCAAAGCGCTTAAATCAAAAATATTTTCCCAAATGCGAACTTTCTTAGAGTTAAGTTGAATTGGCATGTTACATAACGGTGTGATTTTGTATAAATCTTTGATATGTAGGTATAATAGTAAGATTTTTCTTCTTATCTCGAGATGATTTTGAGATTTGTTCGCCCTTTCTTTTTCCAACAGTTGGCTTCGCAGAGGGTTGGCGCCACAAAATCTAGAATTAATGCAACAAATCAGTTCCCATGCTGATTGGCAATTGATTGTTGGAATTCCATATAAGGTTGACTTTTTAAAGTATTAATAGTTTTTAGTCAAACTTTCTTTTGTACTTCGAATGTATGATTATGGATGGGGCAATTTTATTTTAATGTTATCTTAATGTTTATTATATATTTAAATATATATTATATTTACATGTATATACCTGTCAATTGCCTTTATCAGCTTCATGAAAACGCGCATAAATAATTTCGAGGCAGTGGATCTTGAACTTTTGGATACATGGTCATAACGGCAGAAAATATGTACCTCAAACTGGGGAAAACATTTAAAATTTCAAAATGCTTATAATTTTGGGTTAAAGTGATGTCCTTAGTTTTGATATAAAATAGTTATGCTACTGATCTCATACAAATTGACTCAGTTGCTAGCCTTATCAGGGTGTTATAATGGCATAAGTAACGAAAAATAGATCTCTTTCGCATTTTTGAAAAATTCATCACCAAAATGAATATCAGATAAAGATGGCTAAAGTCATTGGCACACCAAATTGCCCATCTCTCCCTCCTCGATGATTAAAAATTGTCGAAATGCCAGCAATTTTGCTTTGAGAATGTTTTCATTAACTTTATTTCCAATTTTGTAAAAGATTTAACAGTGTGTGGACATACCTGTTTAATAATGGGGTGCCAAATCCTTTCTTGAACCAGAACAACTTGTATTTCAGAGCAAATTGGAAAAATTCCTGAGCAAATTTACTTTTTTGTCTAGTGGCTTCCGTCACTCCTTTACGAATTCTATCAGCCATCAGCTGAAACAACAACAACAACAAAAAATTAGTAAAGAAATTAACTGAAAGAAAACCTGTAAAATATGAAATAATACTTACAGGTACAGCGCACATAATTGTTGGTTTCAGAACAGTTGCATCGCCTTTGCAGCCAGCCATAATTGCAGTTCCCTAAAGAGAAAAAATAGCATTAAAAACGCTTCATTTCTCTTTAAAGAACTTTGAGAATGCGATTCATCATATTTGGTACAAAAAAATGTTTCAGCAAACCCTTTTAATTCATTGATTTACGATTGTGCATTCATTGATAATGCAGCAAGTTATACACTTAAAATTCAAACCAGTTGTTGAAATTTATACTTCACACAGCAAATTTGTTTCTCTGAAGATATTTTGCTAGTTTTGTTGACCTTGGTTTCAAATCAGACTAGAACATCACAGAAGGCCTCAAATCAAATTTCAGATAAATGGGATTCCGAAACGAGGCAATTTCGTAGCTGTAGAATAGTATCTTTTTATGCTGAATAAGTACTGAAGGTTTTGTTTAATAGAGAACAAGAACTTTTCCCCCCATTTAACGAGGAAAAGAATAGAGTAGGAGAGACTGCTACTGGACTGCACTTCACAGAGATACTGATATAGAAAGCAAAATATAAATTGAATATAATCGATTTCAGTTTAACCCCAAAGTTTGCAAGATAACGATAAAGCTGTCTTTGATAAGCCTCGGATCATCTTGGATCCAACTCTTTTTGACGCAAATGCAGTGGCGACATCTAAGCTAAGGAAGCCGTATATTAAAAAGAGTTTCCAAATCTGTGAAATCAATGGAGATAGAAACATAACGAAGACAATTACAAGACTGAGAACCTCCCACTTTAAAGGTACGAGGATGGATGTGAAAGGTGTGAGAACGTACGCGCAATGCAGTCACTGTCCGGATCTTCAAACCACATCTTTGATTGTCCTGCTATCCTGAGGGCGTGGCAGGGTGTCCTGCTTCTCTCCTGCGGAAGAATTATACTCCGACTAGATCGTACAGAGTGCCAAGACTGTACTTTATACTCATGGTTTTATCTGACCGACTCGGTTGACACGTCATCATTAACTAGGATAATGACGGTACTTTTATTCTTTCTTCCGGATTGAAATGTCTCGAGGCGAGTTAAATGTTTCAGTTTGTCCCGCTTCTCGAATTCTCTTTTGCAAGAAAACAGTTCTTGTTATAAAAATTTAGCTGCATTTAATTTTTGAAAATTAGCTCCTAAATTTTTAACATTAACTAAAATAAGTTGACCATATTCAATGTACAGATAAATAAGGAAGGTCAATATATTGAACTTCCGTTAGCGTAGGCCCCTGCCATCATTACCGTTAATGTTCAAGTGACCAGAAGTTTCGGTCTTTGACTCTGTCCTGGTTTCATACCCTCTTTCTCCTTCCCGATATCGAACCTAATGGGTTGAAAGTTCAGAAAATCTGGCCACATTACTTTAATGTAACTTAAAGCTATTAGATTTTTGGCTGAAGCAATAAAGGAAAAAATGAAATATTAAAAACTGCGTTACATGTTTTTGCAACTGAAACATAAGTACCTTAATAAAGATTGTATTCAATAAAATAAAGTAATTCAAGTAAAAATATTTCATCTTTGTGTAGGTACATCAATTTCATGCAGAAGAGGAATACAAGATTTTTACTTGTTATTTCTATGGCTTAAAGATGCCACTTCTGTGTCAAAACTCTGAATATAAAAATATTTTGAGTTGTAAATACTCCAAAGTACTCTTAAGTTTTGGTTTTCAAGTATCTAGGCAACTAAATATAAGGATTTTAAAAATAAAATGCAGCAAACAAAACTCTTGCAGTAATGTCAAGATTTTTAACGGAAAGACGACTGTATTCACCACTCACTATACAAAAACTTAAAATATTATTATCGAAGTATATAAAATAATAGCAATTACCTTATCAGTCATTGTATGAGGAGATGAATATCCGACAGGGATGCCCATAACAAAGAAAAAGGCCTCTGAAAAAAAATAACGATTATTTCACCACACAAGAAACATTTCCGATAATGCAAACACGTTCATGCAAAATAACTTACTCACCGGCAGAAATTTCGAAAGAGTGCGCGAGTGGCAAATAACCAATGTAAACATCATTTTCGCTGAAAGAAAATAAAAAAAATTAACATTTATACTTATGTAGACTTTCACGAAGAAATATATCTTGTAAGCAACGACTACATTTCTTGCATAATTCTATGCATCATTATACCGACTATAGTTTTCTAAAATTCAACGAGTTTTTGCTTTCACCAAAACAAAATCTTCCTCTTCATTTAGATTTTGAGGTAAGGAGCCCTTCATTTGGAGTGAAAGTTTATGGTTTGAGGCAATCTACGGGAGGAAGTTTGAAAACACCATAAATGAGGTCGAAAATGTAGAGTAGGCGTGTAATATTAACCTCTCATTTGGAATCTTATACAAGGACTAGTAGTGGCTTATCGTATTCGTAATTTTGAGCCGGGGTCCGATGAGAACGACACTTGACGTGGCATAAAATTCTCAAAACTTCATTCCGATGAACAATCTTAGTATAGTCCTTGAAAATCGACTCAAAAGTCAATTGAATTCGAACCGCTTTCAGGTGCATAGAACTGATAGTTCAAGCATAAGCCAAATAGAGCGTCATTTTTTTTCTTTGTTGAGGAAACGGAATAGTTTAAAACTTAAGAAACCCCGAATCGTGTGGCGCTGAACAAAAAGTGACGGTAAACTATAGTTCGGTATTTTTTCATTGATACTTTACATAGATGTTATTTTTCTATTCAACCGATAGAAGCTGTAAAATACCGACGGTCAAGAAGGAAGGGGGGGAGCAGGGGAAGGTGACGACTTACCGAGTTACTTTACCGAATGACGGTATAAACGGATTTGGCAAACATAAGTCTCGAAGCTATCTTATTTTACGATCTAAAAAAAATCAGCTTATTTCAACTAAAGGCTAAGTGCTGGTTATTTTTAGAAAATTATTTTCGTTATTTTTCTCGCACACATCAGAAATACATAAAGAAAATTGATTTTTCTAGTTATTATATTGAAATTATTTTTATCGGTATGAAACTCGTAGTGTACTAAGCAATTCTCTAAATCGTAATGTATGCGAATTCGTATTGAAAACTACTGTATACTTGATTCATTTAAACTGTTGAACATAGTATAATTCTCGCAGAAAATGAATGCAAGTACATATACATGAATGAAATGGACCGAGAAAGAATCAACAAACGGTTTTAATGAACTCTGCTATGAAACTAAGTGCCAAGCATGTATAATTTAATTAACTTCATAATCTGCCTACTGATGCTAGCTTTACTTCGATATTTTCAGGCATTTTCTTGGTATATGAAAAGCGTATCAAAATTATACATTACTTCGGTTCTATATTTAGAAAAGTACTTACTCTAAATTGGGAATGCAGTCAAGTAAACCAGATGCAGTCATTACCATATTTTTATGAGAAAGTATTACACCTTCAGAAAAGAAAATTATAGCGATTACGATCCAGTTTGAATGAAATAATTTGGTTCAATATTTTTGAAATTAGAGTATCCAAGTTTGGAAATTTCAGATTATCACTACAGTCAATGACAACTCAAGCTGATAGAGCCTGAAAAGGTATGAGCGACGATATGTCAGGTGAATGACTCAATATGCGTGTAGACTCAGTTTTAGAAAAAGCTCTGTATTTAAAATTTAATACGTTATTATAATGGTTTTCTATAATTTTAAAGTTGCCCGATTTCGTGAAATTTCATTACACAGTGCATTTCAAAACTAAATTTTTAGGTATATCTACTACTAGCTTGAATCGAATTAGGATCACATTCAAAGCCGTTTACTGGCATTAATTATTCACTTCGTTTCTTTTTTATGTCAATTTGAGTTGCCACTGGCTAAAACATATAGAGAATAAACTCAATAACAAAAAACAGTTTTTATAAACATTTTACTGTAAAAAAGAATTCTCTTATTTTATTTATTTTCTACTTTTTAATTTATAAATCATTATTATAAATATTTTGGAATCTTGAAATAATTTTTTCTCGATTTCAGTACCAGGTGACAGCACTCGTCTGAAATCGAATTTTAATTAAAATTAGTCGATTAAGTTCTAAAAATATCAACATGGTGCATTTTTATCGATGACATAAATGTTCAAAATTTGGAAACTTTAGTTCATCAAGAAGTTAATGCCAAATCAATTACAAAATCCATCTTTACAAGCATGAAACAAGTCAAATTAAGTAAAAAAAATAAGTGTATAACGATATATTACCTTTAGGAATTCCTGTAGAGCCACTAGTATACATGAAAATTGCCGTATCGTGAGGCTCAGGAGGTTCATATGACACTAGAAATAGATCAAGTCGAATTACTAAACGTATTAATTTTTGACGACTTGATACATCGTTTATTGGATTGGATACACAGGGCGTTCAGAAACAAGGTTGTTTACAAACTTTAAGTGAAGGTTAAGCATTCAGAAACAAATAATTTTTGCAATAGAACAAGGGGTCGGAGACTTAAAGGGGTGCCGCTAGCGAGGGTGCGTTACCAGTGAATTAAGTAAAGGAAAAGGATACATCATATCAAGTGTAAAACATAGACAGAGTGGAATATAAATCTGCAATAATACAACACCAGTTGCGTAAATAACATTACAAGTCGTATGCAGCATGACAGATACTATAATGGCAAGTAGAATCGAGTATCAACAACAAACACTTAAGGAGAATAAGTAAGTGTTCAAAGGACTTGCCGTCTGAGACTATACAAGCTTCGCATGTTATTTATGCATCTGGGTTATTGTGCTATTGTAAATTTATACTCCATCCAATCTGTTGTACATTTCATCTGGTGCATCCTTTTCTTTTATTTAACACGTTCACGCCGGCTCTAAAATTTGCATTATTCAAGTATGACACACCGGTGGTGCACGCCGCTGTGAACGTGTTAATTCACAGACAAAGATATCCTTGTAGTGAATCCTCTTTGCATTTGGCGGAACTGCTCGTAACCCGTTCGTCCCTGAATGATTTTCGTTTATGGTATTTTGCAGTGATGATGGTACGCATAAGTACGAACAGTTTAGTTATATTAACGTCCCGTTTTGAAGCAACACGAGGGCTATCTTGGGACGGACCTCGTAAGTTTGATCCGCGGTCAGATAACGAGGATGACACCCGAGCTGGGACCCCCTCTCCAAACTTCCACACCACAACAACGGGAGGATGTTTGGCCACTACGTATGATTTAACAGGCCCCATACACGGCGGATTTTCAGTGGAATCGGGTTTCGAACCTGGAACCCTCCGGCCCCAAAGCAGAGACCTTACCACTAGGCCACCGCTGCCTTTACGTACAAACAGGGCGAAGGGGTTAAAGCTTATAAACGACCTTTCTAAACACCTGTATAGGAAAATTTATCATGTTTAAGATTAGATCCAGAGTAAATATATACTGCATCGGTTAGAAATGCGAAACGCCGTTTATGGATAACTCGGTACTCACCAGGATCGCAGGCATTTCCCATGTTTTCGAGCTGGGAGAAAGGAATTACCGACACTTTTTCTGGGAAACCTGAAGTATCTACAGCTCGAATACCTTCCATGAACACAATGTTTGTTATGCCAGGAATCTTTCCAATAATTTTCTATTGAAACGTGAAATAATGTTTGTAAAAAAACAAATCGCACAAAAAATCAACTGAATATAATTTTTTTCTAAGAAAAAGAAACCTACGGAAATGTCTTAAAACTACAAACCTTTAATTTTGGGAGAAGTTCCTGGGAAGTAAATATGTGCTTGACTTCCGTTTCATTCAATCCGTGAGCGATTCCGTCTTCACCAAGAGTTGCGTAGAGAGTTGCCACTATAATACACAAAATAGAAAGTTTAGACAAAACGGAAAAAGAAAGCCAAGAGACTGAAAACGAAATTACTGCATTGACGAAAATACAATACCCGGGACATTTATCCTGAAACAGGCTTGGCAAGTAAGCATCCACTCGATCCTAGTCTCAGCAAAAATCGCAATTTGTTTCTTTGGTTGCAATCCCAGTTCAAGCATCCCTTTGCATAAATTCTCAATCCTCTGATCAATATCAACATATGAGAACCACTTGTATTCGTCACTAAGCCTAACCTGCAACAGTTTGAAAGTGAACATACAAAGTGAGCCAAAATTCGACAAAACGCTTTTTAAGCACTTATTTAACTTTCTTCATACTTGTAAAAATGGGATTCTGCAATTGATTTTTCAATCTATCCTCTCACATGCTTGCGTTTTGAAGTTCTGTACACTTGTGTGTTCTCGATGACATTGCAATATTTTCAGAACTTATTTATCAATTAAAGGAACTTATTTTTAAATTAAACCTTGATTCAGCACACGGGACACTATCTAATGGCGATTTTGAGAAAAGATAGATTCTGTAATATTTATAAATTAACCACTTAACTAATTTTCTTTGCTATCTAATAAGATGACCTCTCCTGTTTTGGAAAGGGGCTGTCGTTTTCATTCGTCTAAGAAGGCATAGAATACTCGAGATGTTTATAGATTCTACGTAATTTGTAAAATTATAAAGCTAATTAATAATCAAATTTTAATTTTAAGACTAAAAATGCTATAATTCGATCCCCGAATATTCTCGGGGTTTTAAGTTAAATGATTAAGGACTAATAAGTAGAATTGCATTAAAATTCTTTTTAGTGCACAAATAAGAATGCGATAAAAACTGTTTTAGTCAAATTAATTTTACTTTTAATTAAAATATCCTCGAAGTTTTTAATAATAACAGTTCTATCGCTGGGCGTTTAACAAAATTGAATTTCAACAACTATAGAAATAATTAATAAGACAAATTCCATTTCACACTCGATTTTTTTAATACAAGCCGATATAAATAAGTATTTTTTACAATACTTCGGTTCTAAAAAATATATTAAATGAACTGATTTTGTAGGCTCTTGGCCATATACAAAAGAGGTCAAAAATCCAAGATCAGAACTTTTTTTAAGTCAGAAACCGAACAGAATCTAAAGTTAAAAATGTAATTTAAAATGGCTAAAACAAGACTCTTAGTAATTAAGTTGCTTGCATTTTTATTTCAGCGCCAAGGTCAGGGAGTAATTCTAAAACGCATGCCGAATACAAAATTCCATAAGTTGATCTTCTGATCAAATTTATTACATCAGGTCATTCGCTTTTGCTGTTAAACTACACGCCTCGACTGAACTGCCGGAAGATTTTCAGACTAAGTTATTGAAGGAAAAGACAAGAAAATCTATCGAATTTCGAATCTTCATTTGATTTCGACAATTTAACCTTCCAGCGGGAGCGCTATAATTTTTTTTCACGAGTAGGCGCGTGTTGCACTTTTTACGACACAATAATTTTCATTTTCACTATGCCAGTTGTAAGTTATTTCAGAATAGCAACAAGAGACACGCCAGAAAAGCAAATATTTTCATCAAGAGTGAAAATTAATTTTAATATTATAATACAATCACTTGCTTTTTCAGGTTGTGATGTATAATTTAGACTTAAAGACATGGCAATGTCAAATGGCGATATTAAGATTTTTTGGAAGCGAGTAGTGAAGTTTTTTCAGAAGACTAAGGGCTAAGTTTTTCAAGAAAATTCTTCGGCTTGGTGGATTATTGGCAGGCTTATTACATATTTAATATTTTTGATAATGTAAAATGAAATATAAAATCGCCGTGATGCGCTATGGATATATAATTACCAAACTGAAACGTTAAGATGTGAAAAAATTACCAAATTACACGAGCGGGGGCGCGGCGTAAACTTTACGACAGAAGCATAAAACAGTATGAAATCACCTTGAAACTCGCAAAAACACATTAAATCCTGAAGAGAGGGGTCGCATGAAGGAATATCAGTGACCTTCAGACAGTTTTGACCCCGAATGCGAGAACAGGGTATGAAAAATCCCGTTTGTCGTAAAATTTGCGCAGGCGCGCCCGCTAGAAGTTTAATTCAAAAGGAACCATTTTATTTGTGTGCACTTAATTACCTTCTTGAATACTTTTCCATTTTTAAAGTATTCATCAGCTTCAGACAAGACGTCTCGGATTCCTACACACTTTTTTGTTCCGTAGCGCACCACAGACATGCGGAACAGTTCATCCATAGTTTTGATGCCTTCCAGAGGATTGATGCAGTTGCGAACGAGTCGAACGCAAGGGCTGTGAGGGTCATCTTCTCGAATTTGTTTAGCCTGGAAGAGATTAAGTGATTATATTACTTAGAAAACTTAAGATTCAATAAAAGAATAAAAGCGACAGAAAACAAATTCAACTAAAAAAAGTCTTGCATTTCCATGTACTTTTGGAACTAAAATTTGTAATACGTTTCTTTAATTTAATATATTTTAACCCATAAAAGCTGGATTTTTAAAAATTGATTTTAAATATTTTTTTAACTTTCATTTCTTGAATAAAACATGGGAAAATATTTTTAAAATCTTATTTTGTTTTAAGTATGGTTTAGGACTAAAAAGCAGTTTGTTACCGACAACGCTGGGTTTTATTTCAGAAAAAAAGTTCCTTGATAAAATTTTGCAATGTCAAACAGATGAATTTTAACAAATAATACGGGCAAGGAATTTCCTTCAACATTGTAGAATAAAATGGTATTCTCAAACATACAAACAAAGCTAAGAAGATGCAGCCTCAAGTGAAAAAACGTCCATTTATTATGAGCACTCAGGCTGCTATCTATATGTTGTAAATTGATTTAATAACAATTTCAGTTTATATCCTATTGGCAACGACAGACATTAGAGCTTCAGTCTTGTTTTCAAGATTTTAGAAGACAAAAATGGGTATGTTGCTTAAAGCCAACACTGGGCCTTTAAGGGTAACATTACTGCGTTTCTAAATGGTGTATTTACCCAAGAAATCCGTTGCACTGTAAACAAAACTCCAATTAGTGTCAATACTTTTTTTATTCATGCATTCCAAAACATTTTACAAAGCAAACCAAAACAGTTTTGACTCTCCAGCCTCGGGCTACTTTTTAATTTTTCTGTATAAAATCGCGGGATATTTCAATCTCTATAACAGACAACGCTATGAATAGTGCACATCCCAAACTGTACGAAATAATTCAGACGCAATTTCTATGTTTACCGAGAGGAGAGTTGAAGAAAACGCATTAAAAAATGATCTGAGTCTTGCGTATGTTTGTGTGTGTGTGTGTGTTTCAACGTTCTTCATATAGTGTCATTTTCCATATCGTTTCCTTAGAAAAGAAGCTATAGCTGAAGTCATTTGTTCATGCAATAAAAATAAATTCAATTGTGATTACTCAGGTTCATATTCTAGACAACACCTTAAAGACTGAAAATGAAGATGTTTGCTTCAGAAAAAAAAGTTTTTATCCAAGACTTATTTAACTTTGTAAAATTGTGGTTTGCTTGATAAATGAGGACTACAAGTGGTAAATATTGTAAGTGACGAAAGTGGAAATGCTGGAAAATCGCACAAAACTGTTCACACTAGCGACTTTTTTAAACGCTTTTTTGAACTACTTGGAGAACTACCAGGCACTTTTCACATGTACCACATCATGGCTCATTTGACACTTTAAAGAGAAAAACGGCGTTTGAGAGGAAGGGGTTTTGCACTTGCATGATTTACCACTTTTAGCCTTCAAATATCCACCCTAAAATTACACTCGCATCTAAACTTGCACCTTTACTGCTGACGGAAGAAGACAATATTTAAGCTATATTCTAAACTTCAAGTTTTCACACTTGGAACTTGAGGACATTTTGCAGACTGGTTCAGCTTTAATCGTGCAATCTATTCGGACAAAGCGGATCGATAAGCAAATAGATACTTCGAAACCGCAATCATATGATCCAGTGGCAAATCCAAGGGGTGTGCTATGGGGCTGCAGTCCCCCCCAGAGTTAAACGAGAATTCTCAATTTTATTTAACACGTTTCGTGCTACGTGTGCCATCGATGGTACACACTAATCGGAAAATTGAAACTGATCGCAGCGCCACGTGTGCCATGAAAGTAGTAACTATGTGATAACTACGCTAAACAAGCTAATTACTTATGGGTTGACGATATAATGAAATACTGTGTGATAATATATCAATTTTCAAAAATCTATCATCTAATTAGTCAAGACATCAAATGGCCTGAATTGAAAAGTCGAGCGAAAACGGCTTGGAACGGAACGTGTTAAAATCACTACAGCTGTTTGTTCTCGACCTCCCTTAAAAAAATTGTGACACTGCTTCCTGGCTTGACAGGATCGAAAATTTCCCTCTTTTGTAGTCATTCCACTCGTATTTGCAGCGTTGACGCGATCGAAAACATTTTTGGCTAGATATTCCATTTTTTAAATTAAATTATCGAGAGTATTGTAGTGTTTTTTATGATTCTTATTGTCAAGCGAGTCAAATCCGTAAAGTTTTTTGGTTTACATAAGCCACGAGGTTTGACATTTATCACGACGATGCAAAATTTTTATGACCTTAGCCCCCAGACCCAAATCCAGGATTCGCCACCGATACGATTACAGAGACTTTTCCCACAAGCCATCACAGTCTTGGTTGAAAGTATGGCCAAAGTGCACCGAGATTCAGGGACATCATTTGGAACATACAATCAAGTCATACCTAAAGCTATATTTCCCATAGTCGAAGTTCTTTAAATAAGCATCGAGCACAAAAAAAATAATGAAAAACGACTTACCCACACTGTATTCCTTGCTCTCCAGATCACCCATGGCTTCATAATTAGAAAGTACACAGGGAGAGTAATCACATCGTAAATGAACATGATACATTTTACCAGCCAAAGTAAAATTTCCGTTTTTAGATCCATGCTGGAAACGGATTCCTACGAAAAGAGAATATCAGATGTAATCAACAATTTCATATTAAAAATTCTGTCATTGAAAATTTATTATAAGATAATGAGATTTATTATTAAAAAATTGCTTTATCTCACGGTTTAGAGATATTTACGATAAGTAATAAATACAAGGTCAGATGCTGAAGAAGAGTTTCGACCTTATAAACAAATGTTCGATGTCTTGTTTACATAGGAGTCATAAGAACGCATTAACGTCTTGGACAATGTTGATGCGGAAGTAAGGATTTTTTTCTCATGTACGAGAATATTGTGTTAAAAGTATAAAATTAGCAAAAACGGCGACTTGCTTCTAAATGATGCAAGTAGTTGTTCATCAAAGGCCATTAGACTAAAGTTTATTCAATTTAGTCTAATCCATTAGACAAAAATATAAGGTTGTAAATATCTGATTTTCAATTGGTTAGGCAAGAGAAGCTTGCTTAACACCCAGAATTGAGCCAACATTTTAAAAAAAATTAAAAAGTCAGCCATTACTATTATTATAATCTTAAGAAGAGGCATCGCAAACCTAAAATTTGACATCGAATTCTGGTATGAAGATGCTTGAACTTTTACAGTTCACGAAAACTGCATATTTGCTTTCAACATTATTTTAGAGATAGTTTTTTTTCATTAGAAACCAGTGCCTTTTGGCCCTGTAGTTCCAAATCCTGTCATTGCCTGCAATATTTCGGTTAGCTTAATATTTCAGTTCGTATAGGTAGCAATGTATATTGCCAAACGGGTAACAAGCTTCTTTTCAATTAATTAATACTCGAATTTAATAGTCTAAGAAAGAATAGCTTTGAAAAGACTCGACGATTTTCTATCTGGTTTACAAAATAACATTTTTGCTCCATTGATTTTTTCTTGAGAACTAAAATTGCCAAATTTAATTTTATTATACTTAGCGAAATTTATGTCGCATTTTCTTTTCTCTTTCATTAAAACTTGCGATTTATATTCATTATAACTTACATTCTTAAATAGTTGGTGTGAACCTTGGCGATATATCTTTAAAATGGTAAAGGAGACATCCAAAGGTAGATCAACACATATTCAGGCAATAAAATGAGTTGCTATCGTAAGGACACAGCAAAAAGAATTATGGAAAGTTTTGCTCCCTTCCAGAGATTGTAAACAAATCAGAAAATTTTTCGCAAACAGATACTCAACCTTCAATACAGTTAGCTCTCCTATATAAAGCAATCGCCATATGCATCAAGTTACTATTTCTGAGTCAAGTTCAGATTAATTTCCAACCGTTACTCAGAAAACATCGGATAACAGAAAAATATAATTAGTAGTTCTCCGATTAAGTTTCTATTGCGCTAGATAGATAAAGAAATTATGTCAAACATTGTAAAAAACGGCTAGTACTTTTGTGATACACATACAAAGTTACAGAAAAGACAGATTTCATTCATTCCATGCATTCTTAAACCACAGAAATAGAAGAAAAGGGGCTTCAAATATCCATTAATATCTTCAAATAATATTAAAAACTTTGAAGCCTCCAATGGAATTCAAAAGTCGAACTGGTTCATATAGAGTTTGACATACTAAAAATAACTAAAATAAAGCTAGCCAATACCTCATTACAGTTGAAGGCAGGGAGAGGGGCATGAGCGGAAGGGATTTTTCCCGCCATAAAACTATTCAAATAGCAAAGATATGCTCTAAAACTAAAAACCGGTAACTCTTGACATAGTGAGTAAACATTTTTTAGAGTTTGAAATCTCATGGATAAAAAATCCTGGATACTTTAGTAAAATTTTCCGTAATTGAAGAAGCAACAATTTCTCAACAAATTTGTTTTAATGCGCAAGACCGTGTACGGATGGTTATAATCCTAGCGAAGCATGACTGCAGGTTGCGTTATGTTAGATTAAATTCTCGAAAATAGTTTCTTCATCGAAGAATGACCAATCAATTTTCCTGTCGGGGAGTTCAAATTAGAAAGTAGGTCGCCATTGGAGGTTAACAGGGTTCATACACATTTCCTTAAAAGAAAATCAAGGACTATCAAGGACTTTTAAGGACTAAAAAAACCAAAAAATAAGGACCTCTAAATTGAATAAACTTAACGAATTTTCACACGCATTTTTAAATAAAATGTCTCATTTTTGAAAATTCAACCTATTAGATGATAAAGTATAATATAAAACATAGAAGATACATTACAAATTTAACATAACAAAAACTCTTAAAAATATAAGTTAATAAATTGATGAAAAAAAACATGAAACTGGTAATCAAATTAAATATCTTTTAATTCCAAACGTTTTTCATTCAATTTTAAATCCAAGGTATTTATTTTAATTTCTTTTCAGTAATTGTTTTTCTTAATTCAGGCGATTGAATCAATAAATTTATGTCCTTTGATTTCTCAGCCTCATTAGCTAAATCATTTGCTTCCCCATTTGTTTGGTGTATTCGGTTTAGAACATTTTCTTTTGTTTTAAAAAATCTATTTCCTCCTAGAGCTTTTCGTTTCAGTTGTATTCTTTCAGTCTTTTCTTTGGATCTTTTACTTTCTAAATACTGCACGTATTTTGCTCTAGCTGAAGTGGCAAAAAGTAAGGACTTTCAAGGACATTTAAAAATGGGGCATAAAAATAAGGACTTGTAAGGACGCGTACGAACCCTGGTTAAGTTCCGTGACATTTTCCTTCATTCCATATCGCAAAATTTCCGAAATGCGAGGCCAATTTCCTCACTGTATGCCACTATAAGAATTGAAAGTACGGCAACAGAAAGGATTGAGATTTTTCTATAAATTGATTGTAATTGACGGTAATCTTCTGAATTTTGGTAGCGACTTTTTTAAAAAACAAAACCAGAATAGAGTCCGATGCTTAGAAACAGCAATAACCAAGAAAACCAATAGCTAGGATTGAAACCACAAAAAATGCTCGAGCGACTTGCCAGGAAATGAAGCTTTTGAACTATTTAAACTCTACAAATTTGCAAAATTTACTCTAGTATTTATAAATATAATCGTCTTACTGTTAGATTTTTCAACATTCACTCTTTCCCACATAATGACATGTCCAACTCGTGCATGGAATTAATTGCAGATTTCAATATCAAATTCTGCAAGTCAAAAGTAGCAATTTTAAAAGACAGTCACTTGGACACGCATAAATACCTCTGGTACTCTTTTGCGTTATATAAATCGAAGTAAATGTTTCAAATAGGATGCGCCATTTAATTAGGAAGCTAAATAAATTCATAGGGTAAGGAGCTAATAGGTGCTAAGCAATATGTGTAAACAGATTATCACAACATTTCTGTTCCAATTTATTAAATAGATACAACACATTAATTGGCCCAAATACCTTTGCAATGAATCGAATTGTTTTTTTAAATTATAACGTTGCATATAATTCATTTGAACCAATCGATAATGAAGACAGCGAATTTTTATGGAATAATTGATTGGTTGGTGTGGTTTTAATGGCACAAGGGCCAATTTGGCCATACTGCGCCAAACGTTCGTTGTTTTCAAGTCGCATAAAAATTTTAAAATGCTGTAATTGAGAGAACTAAATGAATTTAAAAAATTGTACTTTCTTTAAAAAAGTAAAAACATTGACGCAAGGATTGGTCCCCAAGATGTCAATTAAATCAATGATATGTGCTCCAAAGTGAGCTTGTCTTTGAGAATAAAAGTTTTTACACTGACATAAATATGCTCAACACTTAAAATGCAGTTGCATCTGTTACATATAGGGGCTGGATCAGAATGTAAAAGGTGGCGATGAGTTAAAATTGTATGTCCTACTCTTAGCCTTGTCAAAATGACATCGTGTTTCCTAATAGTGAGGTTTCCAAAACCTTTGATTGAAGGCTGTATTTTATAAAGTTTATTGTTCGACTGCCCGTCCCAGATTCTTTGCTATACTCGATGTTGAGATAAGAAAATAAAGAATCACTCCCATTTTTGAAGAAATACATATATTCTAGTCATCTTGCTTGAAGAGAATTAGAATGGATATTTTTGCATAGTCCTACAAACTTATGAAACTAGAAAGTTTGGCTTATAAAATCATTTTATACAACGTAATAGATAAAAGGCCATCTCAAGTGCTTGACGATTTCGCAAGTTTCAATATTTGGGAGCAAAAATTTAACAAGTTGCTTTTCTTGGAATTTCATACGATATCAATAGGGCGTTTGGTCTCCTCGTTCAGCTAAAACGGCTGAACATAGGGTTGGCATGGAATTAAAATTATCCATTCTACCGATGGTTATCTTAAATTCTGAAACATATGTATTTTGACGTCTTTAATACTGTTTAGCATCAAGAATCTTCCAATACTTTTGAAGCCCTACATGCGAATTCAGTTGATTTTCATTGGATTTGCACGTTGGACGAGAATACTGCTTAAACAGAGTGATCCTTTAATTTTTTTTAGCAGTGCATAACACGTTGAACAATAGTTTTGAAAGTTGATTCATGATCGTTTACCGTCAAAATCATGCTTTTTTCTCTGTTCTGGAAATCTAAGTACGACACAAACTCTTTATAATATTTTTATTATGCTTATTTCCCCTCCCCTCTCTTTTGAACGAATTTGTTAAAAAGAATCAATAAATCTAGAATGAGTTATTGCTGGAAATTGAAAATTTGAAAAGTAGATGGTTAACCTATTAATCTGGAATTAGCTAGCTATTAAAAGTAAAATAAAATTATTCAATGCCACAATAAACTAACTAAAATAACAAAAGAAGTCATTTTCTTAAATCGCCTTATTTATATTCAAGGCCGAAGGCAGACACGCGAATGCTTACTAGGTTAAGTAATGATATGCATACATAATGATTTGATGGTTGCTGGATAATGGTATTGCACGTAAAAAATGTTGTGGAAACAACTACTTCACGATTTACTTTTTTCTCAATGAAGCCGTTTCTTACATCTTGCGTTTCTTTTCAGTGATATCCAATTTTCCGTGTTTACTATAAGCATTTTTTCAGCATATAAAGTTAATTACCAAGTTGGACGTTTAACATTTTTTCGTTGGTTGAAAGTAACATCTCAAAACTGAAATAAAAATGCTTATAAAATGCTCTTGGTTAATAATATAGTGACCAAACATTCTGAATCTCAGCCAGAATACTTGCTCGATAAGCAGCAGGGTTATTAGAAAAGTCTAAAAAATAAAAAAACACAAATTCAGGAACGATGAAATAGTTAACTATTAAGAAAAACAGGAAAATAACAGTGTATTTTGCTATCGTTTTTACTATTTTTTTCTTCATACTGATTCATCCACTCTCGAGACCGTCTTTTTTTGACAGGTAAAAAAAGTACAATCAGGGCAAAGGGTCGAAAATTTAGGCTGACTAGGCTAATCCAGGACTTCTTGTTACTTTATACGCACAGCAAGAGTCTTTAGCAATACGTATAGTCACTTTACACAGATAAAATTATTTGTTACACATTTTAAAAATTAAATCTGGTTAATACATTTTTAATATAGGCCATTTACTAATAAGTAAAATTCGGGACATTTAACTTAAATCCGATACAAACAATAAGAATTCGAGACTGTGCCGGGTAATCCAGGACGTTTGGTCTCCTTAATAATTGTGGAAAATATTTATTCGAGTTAAACCCATGGTCTGCCTCATCACAAGAGGGCGCTCTCGACCGTATGAGAATTAATCTCGAACTATGGTTGGGAGCGTCGGTTTTTGTATTGTTTGAGTAGGCTTGAAGAAATGTAGTTCGTTTTCAGGTCGATCTGACGGCCATCGTTATTTATAGATGTTTTTTTATTAAATGTTATTTTTAAATGCAACTGTGTAGTTTATACGAGTATCAGTGTCGTTCCCAAGAACCCTTAGAGTTAGAATTTGTTTAGCTTCGGTAGTTTTTGATTCAATAATAAACAAATGTTACCTGTTCTCTTTGTGGAGTTGAGATTCTCTCGCAAGGCTTTTCGGTTGCTGGTTCCTCAGCCGACCGGGTTTTAACTGTGCCGTTTCTTCCTTTACCTGAAATAGAAACTCGTGATTTAGAACCTAAATGTATATAAAAATTAGTTATGTGATATAACAGCAATTTGCATTGAATGCTAATTTCTTTGAACTCAAAAATAGGGTTATCATTTAGCAATTTGTGTGTAAACAATCACTTAAAAGGTAAATGGATTTGGGTTTAATAAACAAGTGAAAATGTTTTAATAAGCGTTTTTCATCTCGCACTGAACCCTCAAAAAGTTTCAGCTCTCCTAGGTTGGTAAGCAGAATTATTTGTGAACAGATCGGTTGAAATAATAAACAACTCAAAAAGGAATGCCACTTTTGACTACTTTTTCCACGGGCATTCCCCTCATTGTAGCTTGACAATAATGGATGAATTATTAAAATAATTGAAAATTGATGAAATTTATTTGAAGTATTTTAATAAAAATTATTCTTGTTAAGTTTATGTGCTCATAAAATGCTTCAACAGATTCGAAATCAACTAATCTTAGAGCAGAGGTAGAATCTAACCCCTTGATTGAATGATTTTCTTTGTTATCTAATAAGATGATCCTTTCTGTTTTGGAAAAGAGCTATTTTTTACATTCATCTCAGAAGGCATAGAATACTAGAGATGTTTATAGATTCCATAAAACTTGTGTAAAATTATTTAGCTAATTAATGATTAAATTTTAGTTTCAAGACTAATTCGGTTCACGAGTATTTTCGGGCTTTAAGTTAAGCGGTATCCATGTTTCCGTTGAAAGGTCACAGCAGTGAAGTTTCCGCTCCAGGGGTCAATTAAATATACAGGGAATATTAGAGGCGAAAACTAAACGTTACGAACGTATATAAACAACTTTCACATTCTATGCTTTGCTAACAGTTGAACTACAACACGTGCCATTCATTCTAACATTTTGGGTCTATTTTAGCGTATCCCGGGGTACTCGACATGCATGATACAAAAATCGTTCAACAGGGCTGACCGTTGGATAAAGAGCCATCAAATTTGGTTGATAGTTACTTCTTGAGAGTAGGTGCACATTAAGAAAGGAGATTTATTTTAGATTTTAAATTAAAAATTAATCGAAATTTTATCGTTTTCCCTCAATAACTTCGGAGTATATAAACCACTTTTACACCACTTTAAAATGAAAAAAGATTACTTTTTAGTGATACAAAATTTCAATACAATTTGTCTAATTTTAATATTTGAGTATTTTACAACAATACTTTTAACAGTTTTAATTATTGCATTTAATTATCGCACACACGCTAATATTAAATGCTATATATTAATTTTAAAAATGTTTTAAATTATAAAGACAGACTATTCAAGCCTTAAACATACTACGGACTAGAGGTTTGGATCTCCTTTAATTTTTTTCCCTTTCCTTAAAATCTTACATTCTTCGTTATAACTGGCAAAAGTTTCCTTTAAAATATCCGGCAGGAAAACTTCATACAAATTAATTCCAAAACAAACATTTAATTATTAAATGCATGAATAATTTTAAAAAGAACGGAAAACAGGAAACTATAATCTTTTATTACTTTTGCGATTCTTAACAATCAAAGTATAAAGAAAAATAAACATCATACGGGAAAAGATCTGATTAAATAACTATTTCCATTTAAAAATCTTCAGTTAACATAGAAAATGCGAAGTTCTATAAACATACCCATCGGAAACGATAGCAGCAATGCAGAACATATAGAATATCGCGTTATCGAAGTAATCCGTTTGTATATTTTTTTTACACTACAACTTGCGGATGAATGTTATCTACCTTGTCAGCAAATTGTAATCGCAGGAAATCTCTTCGATCTCACCACACATCACGTCACGTTCGGGTGACAGTTTGCGTTTATTATCAAGTATTCATTTACCTCGAAGTTCCTATCATTAGTGCTTGTGGGTTATTATTGTAAGCAACAGGAAATCTTAGCAGAAATAGGGCAATAATTAAAGATGGGCGTTTGTTTTCAAATTTCTATCAAAAGGAGAAACAATTACGATATTTAAGATTGACAATTTTAATAATTTAATCCTACTTCACGATTTTTCAACAGCCAGGGTATAAATCTATATAAAAAATAAGAAATAAATATAAAGAAGATTTAATTGTAAAACTAAGTTAAAAATTAAATTAAAAACTTATTACACTTAGAATCACATTTTTACGACTTCAAATTGGAGTTCAATTTTGATTTTAAATGACATTGTTCAATATTAATTTTTTAAAAAGAATGTATAAGCAATTCAAATATAGCATACAAGTATGTGTTTTTTCATAGTATAGTTATTCTGTTAAGCTAATTCATACTCCTAACCCTCTGACCGGAATATCGGCTTTAAGACTGCTAAATTGCATGTTCAATAAGAGGGTATTCAAAAGATGTTCCTGTTGGAGAATTCAAGGAATTGACAAAACATCTTTTCTCTCATTAGATACAAAGCGGAAGTTCTCATACTAAAGATTGTTTTTTTTATCAAATTAGAGAATGTTGTTTTTGTTCATTTATTGCACAGCTTTAACCATTTAACTGAAACGAGAAAAGATTAAACGAATCGCTACAAAATTTTATTTTATGGATTTCTGAAAGTTTCCGCTGAAACTGCTCATGTAGTTTTCTCACAGAAAATAAATTTGAAACAAGGGTATAAAATCTGACAAAACTTGCGTCATATTACCGAAAAGAAAATACTAGAAATATTTCGGAAACGGGGTTAATTTTTCATTATTTATGAACGGCGCTGCATTTTGTTTCAGTTTATAAAAAATTTTAGATACTTTTTCGCGATGAAAATTTACTACATCAATGGTTATAGTTGTTACACAGAAATAAAGTATGGACACTTTTTTTATCCACATTGTTTTTTTCTGTCAGTCTTATTCACTCTCCAAAAAATAATTTCAATAATCTTTTTATATTAAATTAAAATCAATCAACTTTTCAAACCGTATAAGAGATTAAATGTAGTAGTTAATTCGTAGTATATTTAGGTTAGGTCCTGGAGTTTTTAAATCGAATTGTTTACAACTTTTAAATACATGATGCGTTTCATCTTGCCTCGACGGTATTTAATTTTTAAGATTTTCATGCTTTTTAATTTTCCGTGTTCGTATGTATTCAACCGTTCTTTGGTGCTTTTATGTGGGTCTGAGTTCAATTTTTGTACTCTGCAATTTATTTTTTTATCTCGTGTGAATTTTCTTCTTTAAACTCCTAATAAGTTTAAGGATTTGGTTGCTTGTGCATATTTAACTTTTTAATCCTTGCTTTTTTTGTAACGGTCTTTTGATTTGACATTTTAAATTTTTAATGTATTTTTATGATATTAATATGACAGTATAACGACTTGTAGAATCCTAGCGAGTCTTTTAGTGTTTTTGTGATTGTGTGTTTTCGTTTTAAATTTATGCGTTTGCAAAATTTTTATGGTTTTGAACTTTTGTGTTCTCGCTATTCAACTTTTTATTTTCTAGTGCATTTTCTTAAATATCTTTATGATTCACTCATTGTGGCTTTCGTTCTTAGTCGTTCATTGCACCCTGTAAGTGGAGTTCTCTGTAGTGTGCATTTCTTCAAATAAATTTAGAATGCGAAGTTTTTCTTTCCAAAAATGACGAATAGTGGTACGATTCCTTGTCTTCTACATAAATTTCGTTTGCAATTTAAGCTTCATTGAAAATTTGGTTAATTCACCATCAAGAGAAAGTCTTCCTTTAAAAATTCTTTAGTGGATTTTTGGATCTCATTAAAAGTTTGATAGTTTGCGAATCTAAATGAATTATTAGATTGTTATATGAAGATGTTCACACGACCGAGCAATATAAAGTTAATGAACTATCAAATCAAAGTCTTAAATCAGTTCTGTAAAATATTCGCTCTCGTGCATCCAAAATATAGGGTGGTCATAAATTATTGAACCCATTTCAAAAATGAATAAAATCCCTGTAATGTAGCAACTTCGTTTTTTTTTAACGAGAGAGTATCTCAAAGTTTTTTCAGATAAGTAACGTGCCGTTACCTACCTGAAAATGAATGACCTATCTGAAATGCGTCCAATAATTTTTGAACACTCTGTACTTAGAATGCTTTTGGAATCTTTCAAATCTTTGCATAAGGAAAATTCTCCTTTATTCTTCTGAAATCAATAGAAAACTGCCGAGAAAGAGGTTTGAGAATAGATGTATATATACATCAAAATTTTTGAACAGCTCTTATGTAAAGTGTTGAATTAGTTATTAATTAGTATTGCAGGTTCGCAGGGATATCAAAATTCAAGATATTCTTTAAAACTATTAATAGGTGCAGTGTTTCGATTGAGAATTCAAAACTAAACCAATATTTCGACAGAAACAAGGGACAATCGAAATGATAACATTTTATCTGTGCCAACTCATCAGTTCAGTTATGAGGCGATTGATTCAAAGAGTCAACTCATGCTTTATCACGAGGAAGATTTGAAGATTAAAATTACACCATTTGTGAAACTAAATAAAAAAACTTTCATTCTGAAAATAGGTCTAATCAAATCTATTTTTAAAACACTTGTTAGTTTACTGAAAAGTAGAATTTTATATTTTAATACCTTCATTTCATTATTATAAATATTATGGAAATTCATCAATCTTTTCTCAAATTCACTGTCAGGTGCCACCACTCGTATGGAAGCAAAATATATCGATTAACATATAATTTTATTTTTAAAATATTAAAGTAGTGTATTATCACCGAAAACACACAAGTGTAGAACATTTCAAAACTGTAGCACACAAGGGAGCGAGAAAAAAAAAATGCATTACCAAATTCCATCTTTACAAACATGAACCAAACCAACCCTTTGTAGTCGATGCCGCCACTGTGGATTGGTTTGGAACAAATTTGGTTTCTACAAAGTGTAGAAACTTTTGTAGCGACAAAAACAAAAACAATCTGCGAAGTCACGTGCCTTTATTCGAAACAGTTTTTATTGTTGTAGAACATCCATTTATCTTTAGATTGCATTCATTCTAATTTTATATTCAACATGCGCAATCCATTACATGTCGTCACAAATGCGATTTTCGGTTTACTTACATTTATGATAACGTCCCATTTTGTTTGAAGAAAACACGAGGGCTATTTTGGGACGGACCTCGCCATTTTGAGCCACGGTCAGAAAAGGAGGATGACATCCAATCTGGCACTCCCTCTCCAAACTTCCGCACCACACCAGTGGGAGGACATGCGATTTTCAGAAATTACAGTCTAGTTTCTTCTTTGTCAAATGGAAAGCTTCTTGATAAAATTTTAGTTAAACACAAGATTTGTGTATAACACTTGGTGTGAGAAATACTACGACTTAAATTTTTCTTAACCCCTTAAGTCTCGCGCCCGTCATATTGACATGCGTAGAATTATCGCATTTTTAGGCTTATAAACAAAACTTTAATCAATTATTAGCTTTATAATTTGACACAAAAATTACGTAGAATCCCTAAGCATTTCAAGTATTCTGTGCCTTCTTAGATGAAAGAAAACGACAGCCCCTTTCCAAAACAGGAGGGGTCATCTTATTAGATAGCAAGCCTTAAGGGGTTAACCAAGTGGTTTTTCTGAATTTGAATTACTGGTGAACAAAACATTTAGATAAGATGGGGTTGTATTAGATATATGCCCCATATTTTAGCTCCCCCATAAGCCTCTGGAAAATGGGTTTTAAAGAACAAAAATATGAAATAGCCGGCGCCAAGTCGTACACTTCAAGAAAGGATGTTCTAAAACTTTTGGCAAATTATAAAATGATCAAGACAATACTAACCCACTCATGAAGCATTCATTTTTCACTTGCTGAGGGCAAGATGTGTCTAGTTATATTAACGTTATATGTTAGTTATATTAACTTCCCGTTTTGAAGCAGCACGAGGGCTAATTTGGGACGGATCTCGTCACTTTGAACCGCGGTCAAAGGACGTCAAGATCAAGGTTACTTGAGTAAGGTTAGGCTCACAGAGAGTGGATGAATTGATGACGTCGCATTGGGAGCACGTTTCTTCGTCCCAATGGTTACGCAACGGAATAAATAAATTGTTTGGGAGCTCTTTTAGCTACAGAAAAACTTTTTCTAATCTTGATTTTTTCTGCAGAAACGTTGTTGAGGAGTCACACATTACGAAATAATCAAAATTTGAAGTATTGAATAAAAAAACTTTATTAACACTCAGTGATCTTTCTCATATGGTCTCTATGCAAGAAAGGAGATAATTACGTCCATAGCTACTAAACTTTAATACAGTTAAATAAAAACTCTAGTTTAGTCAGTGGACGATGTTTAAGAAACCGAACATTTAAGAATAATTTTACTTGTGATTATAAAAACACATTCGTTTAAATATTGGTTTTTCACTTGCTTCATCTAACTAAAAACAAAATCAAATGTCTTTGAGAAATTTGTAAAAAATAAATTATAATTTTGAATAACCAATAACAAAAATAGCTTATTTTTTACATAATTGCTTTCATCGAACAAATCGTAATTGAATTATATATATTGCATCCTTAATATATATCACAGAATAATAAATATAATTCGAACATCATAATATCCAATATTTGCTATATTAATGATAAACGATTGTCTAATTGCTAATTACATGATTTAAACAGAATACATAACAAAACTTATATTAAATACCTTTGATTAGAATATTTCAGCTTCGATGCCGATCACTTAAGCAGTTTCCAAAGCTCGTTTTCGTACAATACGAAAAATCTGCCCAAAGCTCTTTTTAGAACATTATGTTCTACTCTAGTTTAGAGTGTTCCTCTCCAACTGATTAGGTTATTAATTCATCATTTCATTTGATGGCAAAAATAATGTAGGAATAGCTATTGGTTTCAGAACTGTTACTGATATATTTGCAGGAAAACGAAGCATTTAAGTTTTTAATCACGATGATAACCGCTCTCGCTGAATTGCTGAGAAAAAAATTCGAGAAGTTTTATCAGTAACGATATCTTTTCTTTTGCCTCTACAAATCCAAATTTTCCGAATATCACGATCTTTCGGAAATGAGTGGAAAGAAATTTTTTTGTCTTTTGAATTTCTCGAACGCATCGAACATCTGACAACAGCATAATAAAACATTACATTAGCTTTCAAATCTTTCCATAAAACTATAACATTTGGCTCAGAAGAGTCGTTTTTCAATTTTTAGTTTATAAACCAGAGGAAAACTCAAAAACTCGTTAGCAATCAAGCAGCCTCCTCAGCACTGAATCAAACGAGAGATATTCATAATAAAACTTAAATTTCCAGCCTTTTAATTTGGAATGTGAGGAGAAAAAATGAACAAAAAATATATAGGCTCCAGACTAGACATAAATAAAAAAGCCCAAAAGATTATTTATTTTCATTCATCGAAAACTCCTATTAAGACGGCAAAAAAAGCAAATAGTATCCTCAAAAAGGAAATCGATTATTTGTAATTGCTGTAGTAAACAAAAAGAGAAGAACCAGGAACCATTTCTATTAAAAATAAAAATTCATGACGCGGAATTGATAAGCAGTCTTGTGATGTAAAATGAT
>BGPR01004694.1:32691-68471 GCA_013235015.1 Araneus ventricosus | reverse complement strand
CACGGTGGGTTACTTCCTGAACCACTCAGAATGAAGCATAACCATATAATAGCAAACACACAGATTAATTTTTAGAAATTGAAACAAATTAATAACAATATTTATCAGCTCCCTAAAGCGCTAAATCAATCCTTACATTCAACACTTGTATAATTATTCATCTTATTATCTTCCGTGCCGAAAAGAGTGAATTCGAATTTTTGGATAAATCGAATTTTATTGCGATTCTATCAGATTCGAATTAGCAAAATTCCACTGTATTACGCTAGTAAGCCCCATTACACACATAACTCTGTGTTTTGATTCCATTCATGTCAAACGTCTTTTAACACGTTATGCTTGAATATGTTTTAATCTAAAGTAATTGACTAATAAAACCTATCCAGCAAAAAATCTTCAAACGAACAATAGGCTTGCTATCTTAACCAAAGCTGGATTTACTTTTATTGGCATTGTTATTTAGCTTTATTCAGCCAGAAAAGGCAAAATTAGAACCTTTTTATTCTATGTTGCAACATAAAAGGAAGTCCTTGAAGCTATCATTTTGTCAAAGTCCGAAACCGGTTTCCTTTTTTCGCGAAGATTGCGCATTATATTTCGACAATTCTTTTATCCTTCTACAACATAGCCACAAGGAGAAAAAAAATGAAGCTGATAAATGATAATAAATGAAATGCTGATAAATTAACGCTATTTAACTCAAACTTTAATTTTAATTAGATTTTGAAGTTAAAAATCATAAGGTTTATAAATTAATCACAGGTTTTCAGAAATTACAATTCATCTTATAAAATAGTGATTTTCTTCTAGGGAAAGAAATCTTTAAAAACTTTTCCCAGCGATATTTGCAACAACACGGTTTGGATTGTTTGTGGTTTATGAAGTAAGAGCCATGTTTGGCTACACAGTGCCAAACATGTGAATTTAGTCCCATTTATTAAAAAAATCTACTCCCAATGTGAATAGTTTAGTTATATTAACGTGTCGTTCTGAAGCAACACGAGGGCTATTTTGGGACAGACCTCGTAATTTTGAACGTCGGTCAGCTGACGAGGACGACGCCCGAGCTGGCATACCCCTTTCCAAACTTCCGCGCTACACCAGCGGGAGGACGTTTGGCCACTACGTATGATTTATCTACTACGTATCAGCAGGTGCAATACACGGCGGATCTTCAGTGGAATCGGGTTTCGAACCTGGAACCCTCCGGCTCCGAGGCTTGTGCCTTACCACTAGGCTACTGTGGCCCCAAATGTGAATAACTGATAAAAATTAGAATTCTAGTGAAAAGCCAAATGCAACAACAGTATTCGTGAAATAGGCTCAACCATTATCTGATTTATTTCAAAAGGTCCACAAAATTGGAGAGATGCTAATACGAGTTTATCCATGTTTATAGCATAAAAATCTCAATAAAATGATACGCAGCATTTGTTTAGACTTGGAAAAAAGAGATTACGTAACAGTTTTCTGACTTTAAACTGACATGATGTTTAAGTAGTTCTGATATTGTAGGATGTATATAAACAAACTTTTGGGATAAAAGCAATTTCCAAAGCAATGCTTGAAAATTAGAATCTTACTTTCCATGCCAAATATTAATGATCCATATTATTCTTATTTCTGAACTAATATAATTTACATTTTAAGATAGTTTTCCCTTAAAAGTATTCTTGTAGATATTGTTCTGTTTCTGATTAACTTCCTGTTTTGAAGCTGTATGAAGGCTGTTAGAGACGGGGAAGATAATTTTGAACTGTGATCAGATGACAACACCCGAGTCTGCGCCCCACTGTACGAACTTCCACATTGCACCAACTCTAGTAGGTTTGAACCCCGACGGCAGATTAAACTTGTATCAAGTACATATGCACTGCAAATCTTCAGTGGAACCAAGTCTCGAACTTGTGATTTTTCTCACGAAGCTATCGAGGCCCATTTTATAAGAAAGGATAATCACAGAAAAAGTACGAGTTGAGGGGGTATTTTTTACTGACTAAGAATAGCTGATTACCCTCCCCTTCTCATCGTATTGATGGCATTCCATGCTATCAATAAGTTTTCCCCTTCAAGTTATATTCGCATCGATATATATCGATAAAACATGAAATCGCAGGAACTGTGATTTTATCTTTCAACTGTGACGGAAAAAATACTCAAGTCGTGTAATGCTTTACAAACTGACGCAATTCTATCGCATGAAATCTTTCTACGCAGGATTTGTTATCAATGACTAGTGAACAACACCAAACGTTACATTACCCAGTACAAAATGCGTTGTTAATCTAGCATTTTATTTGTCTTGCAAATTAAAATAGACCCCTTACTAGAGTACACCTATTTTTTGGTACACCTGGAAAGTTCGGAAAGCGTTAGGTCCTTTTCTATTTAATTAAAATAGATAAATTCCAGACCAAAATCATTTAGCACATTGTTAAATAATTGTGCACGTTATGAAATAAAAATTTAACATTTTTAATTAAAATCGTGCACACAAAAGGTTCTCGAGTGTTGGCAGAAAATGTACGAGTCCGGAAGAGAATGACAACTTGCACAGGTAACTTTGGCGAAAAAATGTTATGAAAACATGCCAAAGTTTCAGCTATTTAAATTATAAGATTGATTTGGTTAGTTTCCTTTTTTCGAGCAACACGAGAGTTATTGGGAAAATGAAAAATGCTTGGTTTGAAATCTCGCTCTTCAAATTTCCTCTCTAATCTGCCTTTATCCACAGCCTTAATGTGCACTATGTTCCATCGAAGATTTCATAAGCGAAGACTCGAACTCGTGTCTTCCTATCATGAAGCCAAAGTCCTGTTACTAAATCAACACAGCTATCAAATGCATACGACAGTCCCAAGTACAAATGCTATTTTTGGTAGAAAATGCAGTTTCGCACTCGAAACTTTATTTCAAGGAAATCCACTACAATCGGGTGAGATAAAAAATAGAACGGAATTTTAAAATACCAATGTTCATATTTCATAAAAAATCCTCTTCAACCAACAAGAAATGACACGTCAGAAGCTAATGGGAAATGTTTAGCAGAATTCGAAAACAGAATAACTCAAGGTTATCGATCGAAAAGAATTTTTACCTAAAGCAATTTACTAAATTTAATTTCCTTCTTTGAAAGGGAAGACAGCCAATTTGAAATCAAGAAGCAAAACAACACGTGTACAATGTAATAACTAGAAGTCAACAACGCAAATTGGGTCGTAACGATTTGAACATTAAGCATCTCACGATTAGAAGCATTTGTTTGCTAAAATGATCTTTCCTAAACATTTCTTTTAGTATCATTAAAGCATATTAGCTACTTAACGAAATTTTAATTCACAAGAAAACATGTCACCGCTACGTTACCGCAATATTTCCGCTTTCTGAATTATTTATGCGAATTATTCTAACGAATTAATCTATTCTGATTAAAATAACCCATTCTGAATTATTAATCTAACGAAATTAAAATATAAATTCTTAAAGAATGCACTTTTATTAAATTGATACTCATGATTCAAATGAAATTCGGATAATCAAAACAAATTTAAGATAATTATGTAAAGTTGTTAAAATGAATTTGGTAAAGCTTGATAGCCGGAAAATGTTTTAAAATTTGTTTAATTTAAAAACTTATACTCTGAAGTTTCCGTCAAACGTTTTAACCCTTAAAAGCTTGATTTAAAAAAATGATTTTAAAATGTTTTTTGACTTTCATTTCTTGAATGAACATGGAACATGGGAAAATATTTTAAAAATCCTATTTCGTTTCAAGAATGGTTTACAGCTAAAAAACAGTTTGTTACCAACTGACATCACTGGATTTCAGAAAAAAATTTCCTTCATAAAATTCTATGTCAAACACAGGTGAATTTTAATAAATAATAATGATAATAATAACTAGTAATTTGACCTGCCCTTACGGACATACAAATATCGAGCCACTGACAGTTCCGAAGAACGGCAGCAAATTCGAGTACAAAATTTCTTCACAAAGTACACTGCTTCATAGGAAAAAATGTTAAAATAACTAACACAATTTCTCACAATTTCAAATTTCTATACGCATTTTCAAACTTTCCTAAACGCAAAATCTTCATTAATTACTAAATAACAAATTAATATACAATCATAAGGAAAATAAAGAGAAAAAAAGAAAGCTTAAATATATATACACAGGAAACCACAAATTAAAACCTAAACATGCAACACATTGCATCACAAGAAAAAGGCTAAATCAACCTATACACAATTTCCTATCACAGTTTCAAATTTTCCTATACATAATTTCAAACTGCCCAATACACAATTTTTTCAATAATAACCAAATGACATTAAAATAAAAAAAATGAAAAGAATATAGGAAGCCACAAACTAAAACGGTTCCAAACAACAAATCAAAATAAAACACATTTGCGGCTAGTGAACAGGTACGAGTATTTACAAAGAAATAAAAAAGGATTTCCCTCAACATAGTACAATAAAATGGTATTCTCAGGCTTACTAACAAAGCTAAAAAGAGGCAGCCTCAAGTAAAAAGCATCAATTTATTATTTTTTTTTATCAGCACTCAGACTGCCATCTATATGTTGTAAATTGATTTAATAAAAATTTTAATATGCATCCTATGGGCAATAACGGGTATTAGAGCTTCATTTTTATTCTTAAGATTTTAGAAGACAAAATTGGGTATGTTGCTTAAAGGCAATACTGGGCCTTTAAGGGTTAAATGTGTTAGTAAGATATTTTTCATTTATTTAAAAAATGCCTCTGGGGTATCTACTGGTATACTTATCAATCTGTGCTCAAAAATTGCACAATATCAACTTGGGTAATAAAACAATTGATGCCCCCCGAAACACATTAGCACGAATTTAAAGTACAAACTTGAAACAGTTCATAAATTGAACGAATTTTTACATTTTGTACGAATCTAAAAACTGAAAGGAAAATATATAAAATAATTGTTCTCATGCGATCGTTAAGGGGTTAAGAAGCACAATTTTCAAGAAAACAGTAAAAAAGTGTATTTTTTATTCAAGAAAATTGCATAAAAATAAATGTGTGAACAATTATATGTATTAATTTATATTTTTTAAGCTTAAATTGAAGAAAATTCAATTTTTCAGAAAAACCATCAATTAGGGTTGTTGTGACAACGAACCATCTCCAATTACTTTATAAATAGTCTGTTACTGCCATCTGGTTTGTAAAATTTTTCTTAATATGTGAAAGAAATGGATTGTTTTTAATCTTTTTGGTGTGTTACTTTCGAAAACTCCAGCCCGGAAATACCACGGGCACGAGAAATAGAATGCGAAACCTCACCCTGTGATTTTGAAGAGAAAGAGACGGAAGGGGTTAAAATGGATTCCTCGGGTCATAAAAACTGCGAATTAATGAATTTAACAAAATGCAACCCATTTTTATTTCAGAGATTTAATTTAAAGAATAACGCATTACGAATTCGTATTCTAAATTGTTCTCAATGCGTTTACTTTACGCAATTCAAGAACTTGAACTCATTTTTTTTTTGTTCAGATGTAGTTCAAGATCACTGCTTAGAGATAACCACGTCCTCGGAGTCCAGCAACTTCACTCGCCTTCTTATCAGAGGAAACGCTTGCGAACTTTCAGTATAGTTTTCTAATCGGCTGACAAATATATTTTGTACGTGAACTTTACCCGTCACCGAAAAGCACGTGCTTTGGGAACTAACGAAACTTCGACTCCCTCACGCCACAAACAGATCTTTTCTCGATATCGCTGAATACCAAATAATCAGTTTCCATGTTTACAGCCAATCCCCCACTACCGTAAAGATATGCTATTCTCCCATCGAGGAAGAAAAAGTTCAGCGACTGATTTTATACAATTTACATCTTTTAAACAACGTCAGAGCATGTACCAAGGTCATTTGTTTAGGCTAAAATACAAGGAAACTTATAATTTAACATGTTGAAAAGCTCTTCAAGAACTATTCTATCCATTAAGTTAAATAGAAAATAACGACTTAAAATGTATCGCAAATTAGAATTCACATCTTTCGCGATATTTGATTTCCTAAAAGCAATTTTCTAAGCAGAAACTGATGCAGTTACCAGCGTAATCATATTCCATACCGAATGCATCGTTTTCAATACGTGCACTGATAAACAGTATGTCTAGATTTTACCAAGAAATAATTTTTCACATACAGCCAGAGTGAATAAAAAACCCGTAGGACGTTAATAATTAAAAAACAATTCAAAAAATTTTCAGATACGAAACCAGAGTTTTATTTTATTATGGGCCTTAAAACATTTAAGAATGAGATCGTGGTCGAAATACTACGCATTGCTTTCGAGCAGAATTACAGTGGCCATAAGACATACCGACATGCAAATTAATACCTTTTTAATAAAATTTTAAGTAGAGAGGGAACAAAGAAAGTAGCAAAACATAATTGAGTTTGATTCAATTCCTCTTAACCATTAACAAATTCTGTTTATTAATAAATTTTTAATACTAGATTTTTTTCTGTCAAATTTTCAGCGTCTACAACCAGCTTAAAGAATTTAATATGCATTCGAAACTACGAAGACTGCATCGTTGACCGCATTTGAAAGTTTTATTTACCATATTTTTAATTTGTTTATATGCATCGTTAAATGGATATATTCTTTTGCGCTATAAAGATAAGCACAAAATGTTATGTTCAATAGTCAATCGCCGTTTCTTCGCCAAGGTTCTGTTTCGGGAAGAAAAACTTCGCATACTTCTCTAAGAAAAGCAGACTCAAATGAAACGCGTTGTAATATGCAGAAACAACTTCACTGTATTCTAATGCGACTCTGATCTAGGTAGAAAGAATAGCTTTTCTCCTACTGTATTTTAAAAGTTAAATTTTGCGAAATTCAAGGTGGGTAAATTCCCTTTTTCCTAACTTCTATCTATCAATTTCAAATAACTGGATAGCATGATAGAAATTTGGAAAAAAAGCAGGACTGTGCCGACTAATCCTGAACGGTTGATCACCTTAGTTCCACCATATCTTACTTTTTTATTGATATAAATGTCCAAATTTATATTTTGTTCAGTCAATATGAAGTTACTTTCGCTCTGAATAAGCGAAAGCATTAGACGATGAGCTTAAAATATCCATTCCTTATTAACAGGAATTAAATGAAAATGGTTAACAAAACCACAATATCAATATACATACGTTATCTACAAGCAAGATGTGTTTCTTGACGAAATCGACACGAGATTTTTCTTTTCCACAAAAATCCAGGCTATTTCTCGACTTCCGTATGTGAATTTATTTACAAGAAATGTTTTTATGTTAAATTCGCCCATAATTGATATAATTATGGTTTTTTTTAAATATCTGTTATCAATCGGAAGCAGATATAGGCATGTTAAAACGAAAAAATAACTCAAGTCATTATTTAAAGAAACTCCCGTTTAAGATAATTTTAAATGTTCACAAAATCTTTCCGATAAGGAAGCAGGATAACACGCATCCTGAAAATAGCTTTATCAGGCAAATTAAAAGCTTATTATAGTCGCTACTAGTTAACGACTAGTTTTGATAATTGACTATTTTGTATTGGTTAATGATGCATTCAATTAAATAAAGGTTCGAAATAAGAGGTTTTAATGCAGGATGTTAAAATAAAAGTGATAACTTTTTAATTCTCTTAAATCTGGCAACGTAGAAACCCCATCTCAATTATTCAATACAATTTTTCTTGTCACGTCGTTTATTGAATGATTTATAATTAACAGTATAAGTTCATGAATAGCAATGCTTCGTTGCAAAAGTCTTTGGACCTATTCGCGAGCATTGCATCGATATAATGATTAAAAATATCCCGACGTTGAAGTGTTAATAGTCAGTGGGCTCAAACATTTCGTCAAGACATTATCAAACGGGACGTGTCGGAAATAATGGAAAAAGGGTCTTTTTCCTCAAATTAATCAAACATGTATTGAAATACTGCACACTGAAACGAGTTCAATCACATAGTAGAGAATGGACATTCATGTAGTGCTTTGGCTTCGGATTTGACATTTTGGTAAAGATTTACCGCTAAACATACAAGAAATAAATACCATTGAAAATATACAGAAATGCAGGGACAAAAATACAATGCAAGAATCATTTCATATGTGCTGATAATTAAAAAAAAGACCCCCCCAAAGAAAACTAGCATGAAATATTACAGCTGTGGTCTTTTATTCGTGGCGACTAAGGCACGTAATATTACTTGACCAGTCGGAGATTAAAAGCGTAATCTAATAAACATTATTCGTTATAAAAGGAATTTGAACATACTGATGCATACGATCTCTATAAATTCACAAATACCGATCATAAGTATATACCAGAAAAGAAAAAGATTTTCGCAAGAATTCCTTACCTGCATTTGCAACCTTCATACCGAAATACAAATTAACGTATTTGAACAGGGTAGTTTCTTCTACAAAAAACAGATTTTCTTTCCGAAAAAACTTAGTTAAGCGCAGAGAGGGCAAGCAGGCAGGATCACATCAATTGTAATTTCAAAAAGAAGGAGAGAGTCAATTTTCGTATCAGTAGCCAAATTAATCTTGAAACCTTCGTGACGTCTTTCAGCTCCTCCCCGGTCAAATTTGGATAATTTGAAAGCATTTACTGGAAGACACACGAAACTTTGGACTTTGCCCGTGCCACTGAAATAATCCCCCCACAGTAAATACTCGGCTAAGTGATGACATATCTACAACTTAGAAATTCTCAATCACTCGATAAACCGATTCTAAAATTGGCAACTGCAAATCAATTTCTTGTGATGGTTTATTATCAGTGATAAAAATCAATCATTTTAGTATCGTGAGTCAAGACATCAGTTGAGACTTCACTCTCTGAAGGTCATTATTTTTATTTCCAACTGTAATAACTTTTTTCCCTTCAAATGATTGTGTGTAAACACGATTGGATGCCTGCTGTACATATTTTAACAGAAATGTTAGGCTTGGTAGAATGCCATTTTAAATGCATCAGTTAAGAATTGCCAGCTTTTAAAGATTTTTCAATATTTATTCACAATGATTCATTGGTTAGACACAAGCAAATAAATCAAACTTTCTTGAATATTAATTCGAAATCGCGTACAAGAAATGCTTCATTTATAAACAAAAACAGTATCGACTATTTTTAAACCGATATTGAATGTCTCCTCAAAGAAATTGAATATTACGAAAGAGATACGTGTAATTATTAGAATGCAATATGTTTAATCTTTGATTAAAAATAAATATAAAGATATCTATACATCTTTCCGTCGATGGTTTAAAAAAAAATTATTTTACACAAGTAATAGAAAATCATGCATGTATTTTTATTTTGAAATATTTGCGTATACTAGATAAATTTCGGAATTCCAGTTTATTTAAATTGTTACTTTAACCTTCCAGCGGGCGCTCTTAAGCAAATTTTACGACATATCGTGCATCGCATTACATATCTATCGTGTTATTTTACAAAAATAAATGCAACTTTTATTTATGTTATCTGTATTTATTAGCCCTAATAGTAAACAAAGATTTTGTAAGTAAAATTTCACTTAAATATTTAAAATAACGATATAAATGTAATACGATGCACAATTCAAGTATCTCTTGCAAACGCGCGCCCGCTGGAAGGTTAAAAGTTTTTACAGCTATTAAATTCCGCAATATTACTTTAATTACAAGAAAAAAATTAAAATAATTTTTGAATTGTTAAAATCGCCGATGAAGGATTCTTGGCAAGTCTATTCGTAAAAATCTTGTTATAAAAATAAACAATTGCTGGTCTCTAAACTTGATATTTATCTGAACACATAAGTGATAAGTGATGCAATATACTGGTGTATAATTAAAAAAAAGAACTTTTTACTCTGGAGCAGATCTGATTTCTCGCTGTGATACATAGATACGGTAGAAATACGCTGTTCTTTTTTCAGAAACGCAAGATCATTATTTCGCTAATATTTTGATCATTTTGAAATTAAAAATTTAAATAAACTAGTGTTAAACTTATCTGCGACCATTAAAATTTGGGAACTTAATTTCTACACTTGCGCATAATGTAAAAATGCGAATCAAACTGCAACAGTTAATGAGGACAAGTATAATAAATTTGTATAATTTACAATCACAAATTAAAAACTTCAGCTTTAGTAAAAATCCGATTTTGGTTTTATACACAAAATGTATTCATTGTAAACACCATTTTGCTTCTATACACAGCGTTCATCAATTTGACAGCCCAGAGAGCTAAAACTTTCAACCAATCATTCGTATTCAGTTAAATATGAAAATAATTGGACTGGGCTATTTAATGCCAGCATTGCTGGAGAATGTTTTATGCTGCTAGAGCGTCCTGAATACCTGGGCTGCAAAGATATAATCCTTTCAATGCATTATTAAAGTGGCTTCTTCGTTACGAAAGTTTTATTACATATACACTCCAATTGCTTATACAAATACACTCCTCTTGCAGCAATGATTTGGTATCCTATTCATCATTTGAATGCTGTAAATGGTGCAAACTCGATGGAGAAAATCGTGCATTATTTTTCTCTTTAACAGAGAAGAATTTGTCTGCCTAAATATCCACATCTTAGTAAGCTTACGATTTTAAAGCAAAAGAGGATATTCCGCTTCAAATCTTATCTCAGTATAAAATGATTGCAAAAGATTCGCGATTTGCAAGTATCTATTTACTTTACTAGCACGCGAGTTACCATTCAAGAGAATTAATTAATGGCAATGCTAATAAAAGCGAAGATTCACAAACAGGAATTTCACTAACCTTTTTCGCTTAACTTTCGCGGTCTGTACAAATTAGTTGAAACGGAAATCTGTTGCATTTCGTTTGATAAGAAACGTTTTGATTGGTTTTATGGTGCAACAGCTCTCTTTGCCCCTACTGTACTAGACCTTGGTAAATTAGAAACATTTTTAACCCTCTGACTGAAATATCGGTCATTATGACCACTAAAGTACATGTTACGAAAACGGGTATTCAAAAACGTTCCGGTTAGATGGTTAAAATTTCATTTTCAGTTAAAATAAGGGGAAAATACAATGAATTGATGGGTTGTAGTAATAAAGTTAAAAAGTTATGAGAAGAAATGCAGATAAAATTAACAGAATCGATTACCTGTCTCAAACTCAGTTTTCAGGTAAGGTATCTGGTACAGTTTCAATGCTCAGGAGAAGAGAGAGATATTTTATTTCTTTCACAGCGCTTTAATGGAAGTCGAACAAACCACAAACGAGTTTCTTCAAACTATTAGATATTTGTTGATACCGTGGTTGTCATCACTGTTGAATGAATGTTGCTGGTTGGTTTCATGGACGAGTTTTCTGCTTTGTTCACTTACATTAAAAACCGCGACTTTATCTGCTTGTACGTTGGACTTCCGCTTTGAAGATCCATTGACTTAGCATTATACCCGAAATACGAATTACAGGCATGTAAACAAATCAGAAAACTCGCCCATTGGCGCAAGAGCCATGTTTAGCCAAGCTTATGGTGGGTAAACAGTATCACGTTGATATAATATAAAAGGTAGTTAAAATTCTAACATTTTGCAGTAGTGTAGAAGTAATCTTAAGTGTAAAAACCTTAGAATCTCGCAGAAGCCTAAAATCAAGGGTTATCGGCCACGGTTTAAAACATATAAATGAAAGAGCTGAAACAATAGAACATAATCTATGTATGTTTTATTCAAGAATCAAATGATTGAAACACGAGAAGATTGTGGGAACTTCTTTGGTGTCCTAGGGTCTTTCATTCAACACGTATAAATTATTTACTTTATTGTGACTTTAACTATCAAGAGAAATGTATGTTATTCAATATTAACTATATAATAACTATTATTTTTAATAATAGACTATCTCTTTACGGAATTAGCTATTGGTTTAATAAACATTACCTTAGGGATTCACATAAAGTTTATTTGTTTTATACTAAGAATGATTACTTCGATCAGTGGAAATGAGGTTCGCATTATTCTATTAAAGTGGCGGTCGTGAATAAATATCCCTGATTTGTCCTGATTTTGAATAAAATGTCCTGACTTTTACTCATAAGTAAGCCGACGATATTAAGAGCTTTTAAATAAAAAGATTTAATTTTGAAAAATTAGCTTCTGAGGAATGCCTCTATCCTACTTATGCTTTTTTCTTGCTCATTTAAATAACGCGGCAATTAACTATAAAGCTTTAGTTACGGCGCATCTTATACCGTTTAAGGATCTTACACGAGGGAGAGACATATCAAAGCCAAACTTCTGCTACACATAGAATATGGTCACTCTGTTTTGATGAATAATGGCATTTTGTAGCATTATTCCTTTGAATATTAAGTTCCGTTAGGCGTAGGTCCGTGCTATCATTAGTAGCAATGAGTAAATGACTAATAACTGGGATTAACAGGGACTGTCCAGATTTTACTTTCTTGTCTAAAATAAACTCCCTCCACCCAGTATCTAGAGTCTCAGGTTGGTCCTCAGAAAATCGGATCACTTTGTAGTAACGAATTGAGTGATGCGATCGACGACAAAAAATAGGGTTCGCGAGTGTGCCGTTGAAAATTTGATAAACAGGTAACAGGAAACGTCCTACATGTTGGCTCTTGCACCATAAAATCAAAATAAATCAAACCAGAAAACGCACTTTGATTTCATTTGTAATTATAATTATTCGAAACTGAGTTATTTCTATCGTAAATTTTTACAGTTTTTGGAATAATGTGAATATTTTAATAATCGACATAACAATCAGTGTTCCTTACTTCACTTAAAAATTTTCAAATGTAAATTTCTCATTCTGCAGAATATTTCATTTTTTCAGGACAGACAGGTAGATCATATTTATAGAACACGCAAATGGCGAAAATGTAAAAAAAAGAATACATTGATTTCTGCTAAGCGCACAAGTAATTGACAGCGAAAAAAAATCGAACATAATGAAATTTACGAGTGGATGAGTTTAATATAAATACAGACAAAAGATGACATAAGACATAATTATAGGTATTCAACTTAATGGCATACTTAATATTTTTCTTTTCATAATAATTATGATAATAAAGAAATAAGAATAGCAATAAACACTAATAGACACCAATTTTTTGTTAAAGATAAAATTGAATCAACACAATTCCTAATAGTAAAATTTAGAAGAATTTTCTCCCAAACTGAGTTTCAATATTTAGCTGCCACTAACAATTTTGGCTTTTCGATCTGTTAGATTTTAAGCCTCAATTTCGACATAGGAATAGGATAGAGAGTGTTGAGTCCTGATATTTTCTTTCTATCAGCAGAAGTATATGTCGGTTAACTTTGAATAATTTTATTTCTCATTCATTCTTATATTTGTGTGGAAGGGAAGTTTAAAAAAACGGAGGTGTTAGCTTTCACTGAACATAGGAGCCCAACCTCGTTATTTATCATAGTTGGAATTATGGGATGAGTTCTCCGTTTCGTAGGACCAAACTTCATCATAAATTTGCCAAATGGAACAAAATAAATAATTTTAGTTACAACAATATAATGATGAATAGGATGAGCAAGCTTTACAAAACATTTATCATTAGAATAAGAAATTAAAACAGCAGCTTAAGCTTTTCTAAGGCCGTAGGAAGTATACTTCCCACCAAATTCATCAACTTTTAGGTGCAATTATTAAGGTTGGCGTAAGTTTTCACAAAATTTGTCGATGAAACAAAAACCTAGATGTTCCCGTTTCTTATCTCAAATCATACCGAATTGTCTTGACATGGTAATTAATTATTAATTAATTTAATTAATTAACAAAAAATTAATGTCATCCAATAAGCTAAATGAATTTCTTTTCTTAAATTAATCTCAATACTAAAATTATTTTATTCTACCACCACTAGAAAAAAATGGCTCTTTAAAGGATTAAGTTGATTTTAGATTTTTGTTGAATCGGATGAATGTATCATTCAAATGTATTACTTTTTATTGAAATTTGAATCAATCTACTGTGATGTAATTTTTGAAACGCTGTACTAGCGCATTAACTACTAGAATTTCTATTTCACCTATCAGACAATTTTCGAGAGATCTTTACGTTCTTATATCACTATAAATATTGTGGAGGAAGACGTTCCTAAATTTCTCCGCCGGATTAATATAAGGATTTTTTCCATAGAAGGTTTAAAATCCATCTTATGAGAAAAAAGTGGAAAAGATTTGGCCTGTTTGACAGTCAGTGTACGCATCAGACTACACGCATTTTATGAGAGATAAAATCTTTCCTTGCATTGAAATTTCGAAGCAATGAAGAGCAAGAAAATACATTATTTTATCGAAATGTTTTGCGTCTGATTGCAATGCATGTAGGTTACTGTAATGTACTTTTCATATGGAATGTTTTCATAACTTCTGGAAGTCGACTTTATTTTTAAGAAAACAATCGAGATGGTGAATTCCTCATCATAACCCAGACAGCATCTTCTCCAAATTGTCATTTAAATTTATTTGCTTTAAGTAAATAACGATAAAATAGTAATCTTATATAATAATATTTTTGATATGGAGTGTTTTCATAACTGATGGAATTCGACTTTATTTTTATGAAAACAATCGAGATGGTGAATTTCTCATCATAACCCAGACAGCATTTTCTCCAAATTTTCATTTAAATTTATTTGAGAGTAAATAACAATAAAATAGTAATCTTATATAATAATAATTACAGAAGAATCTAAAAATGAAAATTTTGAGCATGTGAAAAGAAAAAGGAAAAAATATCAAGGAATATTGCTCATTTGGAGGGAAACATCATGGGAACCAAACATACACAAGAATCGAAAAATGAAAATCCCGAGAGCAGAAAAGAAGAAGAAAAAAACCACTCAAGGAAGGAAATACCATGAAATATTACTTATCAGGAGATGGAATATCCCATGATATTTCATTTCCTGATGAACAATATTCCATGGTATTCCTTCCTTCAGCGTTTGTTTCTTCTTTTTTCCGTTTTCGAGATTTTCGTTTTTGGTTTTGCGCGTTTATTAATTATTTTGCTTTCTTTCTTGTGGACACTGCTTATGCATGAAACTGAAGTTAGTTTATTTTTCTTTGTACTTTTTAGTATTATTTTTCATATTTTGTGTTATAGGGAAAAGTGGGGTAAAACCAGGTAACTAAGGTTCGAAGGTCTGTTGAAGCTAAACTATTCGACATAGAGCTTGACAAATTTTATTAAAATATTCATTGTTTATCGGAGTACAATATATCTCTCCAGAAAAGTCACAATTTCATTACTTTTTATCAATGATTTTTTTTATGAAAAAGTCAAACTACCCGAGGTTACCCCACTAGTGGGGTAAAACCGTGTACACATATTAACGTTATCGGAAATTAGGAAAACTCGATTTTCAGCGGAAGAGTTGCAATTATTTTTGTTTTATATGACCGTTTAAGAATATTAGTTACAAAATTCACATGTAAAGCAGTTGTCTTCTTCCTCCTCGCCACTGCAGCTTTCGTGGGCACAGTTAAGACAGTTTTTACATTGAATTTACCCTTCTTTATTTAAATTAGAAAATACATAATTAAAATATAAACTGTAAACGTCTGATGTGTTTTCATCGTCTTAATCGGAGGAATCATCAATACTGATTGTCCCGGTTTTCCACCACTTGGAGTACCCGGTTTTACCCCGAGTGCAGAGATTATAAGAAACGAAAAAGATCCGAGCAATTATTGAAGTAAATCTTTATTGTTTAATAGGGTATAAATCCTTAGTAAACGTATAATAAGCAGGACTAAATAGAGTTTTTATAACTTTGATTTTTAAGTAAGGATAGTTTAAAATCAAACGGTCATTAGAGAGTTGACGTTTTAAAACAAATAAACCTTCACAGAATCAGTGAATTCATCAGCCACAACACGTCACAGTGACTGTTCCTTTTTCTTGACTAGTAGAGTGTAATTCAATATCTTTCTGGTAAGTAGGAAAAATAATAGCGCCAGAATCTAGGGTACCCAGTTTTACCCCATTCTCCCCTATGTGTTTTTATGCATCTTCTTTTCAATTTTTTGACTTTGTGTATTACATATATAGTCGACACAAATATAAACTATCGAATTTGAAAAATCATGTTTCTCCATTCCGCCCTAAGGGTTTCTTCAGAAATGATGCATATGGTGGCAATGTCTTAAACTTGATTTCCCTTTACAAACTAAAGAAATAGCGATTGCAAGGTATCGAAATCGTATCGTTTACTATTGATTTTCAATGGCTAAGTTTCAAATAAATTCCATGCATTGGATAGTTTGCACTTGTGTAAATTTAATCGTTTCTAATTGTAATAAGTTCTGTCCTTTCCTTTTTATCAATGCTATTCTCTTTTTATAAAATCACATATATCTTACTATATGTATATTTTTACCAAACTACCCTGTTCTAATTTTACTCACACCGTTTTTATGAATTACCATTTAGGTTTGTTCGAGCTGTGCAAAGGAAGCCTCAATCCATTTATATGGCTCTAAAAATTGGTTTAAGTAGTTTATAGAAAGAATTTCAGTCTTTTTTTCCTTTTTTAAAAATGCATTTATATACCAACGGATTCATTTAATGAAAAAAGCTCGCTTATTTGCACGAAAGGGCTGCGTATATTAATAAACGCGTTTTATATTCTCATACGATGAAGCTGATTCAAAATTGATAAGAAACGAATGTTTTCTTTTTAGAAAGAATGAATAAACTATAAAAAAGATTTTCCATGATAGAGTTCAAATTTTAATCTTCATTGGCCTCATTCAGTACCTGGTAAGTTCAAAACATTCAGACAATCACGTTTTGAATTTAAATTTCTTACAACAGGTGAATTTTAAATAGAAAAACTCTAATAATTGTTTTAACAAACTTAGAGAAAAACATCGTAGCAGTAGTTGTTTTATATTCAATAAAGTATTATAATCTTTTTTTTCAAATAACAACAAATCGGGAAAATGTTCATGAAAAAATGGTTTTTGCCAGTAACCTCGCAATGAAACAGTTTTTAAAAGAGTTACTCGAGAATCCCACCTATTAGAAATGGATTTTTCTTTTAATTTAAAATTTCTTTTGAGTTTCTTACTTTTATAATACTGTAAACTTGCTTTGACATCCGTTTAAATAACTCAGGTTTTCTTGGTCCCTATTGGCTGCTGGGGCAAATAAAAGAATCAAATTAAAATAATAATTTTCGGAATCGCATAATCCATTATAAAGAAAAATGAGTTGGCCAGAGTTCATTCGCTTGTCTTCATAGGCTCTTTGTTCATGAATTCAAACGATTAAATAGAGATACAATTTTGGTCTCTTCGCAATATAAATATATTGGATTAAAAAATAAATCTTCGCCCGACTCATTCAAAAGATTGGTGGAGAAAAAGTCAAAACAGTCACAAAAACATCCGATTTTAAACGAATATCCATTAGTCATGCGTTTTAAGAATAGAATATCGTTGAAAAAAATGTTCAAACAAATAAATCATTTTTATAGAAAGTAGGAATATATTCTCTATACTACAGTGCGCATCAAAAGTTGAAGCTCAACAATAATTTTAAAATAAAACTTCAAATATCCATTTTATTTCAACATGTCTTTTATATGTATACAAAATTGCAATTTTAAACTCATATTAAACTTTATTAACTTTAAAATCTTATTTTTAATCAGAAGTTTTGAGAATGGAACGAAAATGGCTGTGTCAAAAGTTTTAGCACAAAACTGCTTTTATGCAAATTAATGAAATCGCACAAGCAATTGCGCATGTATATAATATCTCGGTATATAAGAAGAACCTGACTGTTTGTTTGTCATTAGTTCAAAATGGCTATGTCTGAAGAATTTTCATATTAGGAAGCATAAATAATCTGGTGTATAAGAGCAAAACAGAAGTCAATTTCTCTAAAATTGAAGCTGCTTTAAAGACGCTAAAACTTGGAATTTATCAAATATTAGCTAGTGGTAAAACTTTAAAGGAAAATCTCGTTCTGGAAAACCACGAGTGACCAGCTCTCGCGATGACATGCACATCAGAATCTAGGCTTCAACTAGGAATTTTATTCTTTCTCGGATTGAAAGTATCATTGGACGACAAATATTGAAAAAACTATTCATAGAAGAATTTTATTTTAGAATCTGGGTATATGAAAAACCGCTAGATGCCTCGATCACATGGCTTGATACCACATCACAAAGGAGCTTGATTACAGTAGGCCAAACAGCACATGTTATTTGGTGATGTGTGCCGTATTGTTAAATTCAGCGATGAAAAAAAAATGGAATTTGGACGGACCTGATGGGATTGCACTCCATTGGCATGATCTTCGAAAAGAACTAAGAAGCATGTTTAGATGACAACATGGTGGTGGATTTCTGACGGTATGAGCAGCTGTTTTCTTCAGCAGTCAGACATCCCTAGCCTTACTCAGGGTCGAAAATAACCTTAAAACTACCAAGATACACTTGCCAGTCATTTAGTTCCTTTTGATGAAATTTTTGATGGAACAGATTTGACTTTTCAACATGACAACCCTTCAATGCATGCCTCAAATCAACATTAAAGTGGCTTAGCTCCAACATGGGATCGGTTTTGAGTGGTCTAGTCTTAAGTCCTGATTTGAATTTCATAGAAAACGTGTGGGGTAAATTCACAAATTTATTTTATCAAAAAAGAAAGCAGTATTCGTCAGTTGAAGTACTGAAATTGACCATTGAGGATGTTTGGTTTGAATTACAGGCATAACTAAAATAGAACTTACTGTTATCGATGAAAACCATGCATTTCACTTAATTCAATAAAAAGGAACAATAATCAAGTATTAAAGGGACATACGACTGTTAAACCTCGAAATTTTGCTATTTTATGAAAAAAGACACATATTATTCCCCATTTTTCTCTGAACAATTTAAAACAATTCGCGTTAAAAAATTCCCATAATTATGGAAGTTATGAGGGAAAATGTATCAGTTGTTCAACGTAAACTTTGAAAATGGCCATATCTTTAAAGCGCTATATCTCAAAATGTGTTTTTTTAATATTGCGCGAACAATATCGTAAGAACTATTGAATATTTTTACATAAAATTTTTACTGAATATGTATTGTGCTATGTTCTACAAAATGAATCACAATTTTTGTACATATGTTCTCCAAAGCCGTTTCTTGGGGGTAAGAAAATTCGAAATCTTAACAATTTTTAACATTTTATTTTAAATTGGTTTATAAAATCGAAATTAAATTTAAATGTTTATAAATTGTGGCTCAGTTTCTTAAACAGACTGTTTGGATTTCTTAGATACCCATAATATTGTGTTTAGACCAATATTTTATCCGTAATCATGCGCGCAAGGTGACTATCTCATTCTTTCTCCAAAAATTATACCCATATTTATAACTCTCAAAAATAAATAAACACCAATATAAAGGTTTGAAAATATAAGTACTATAAGAGAAAGAGCGGATATTTTTCTAGAAAAAAAGTGAGTTTGTGAATTGCATTGTTTCAGAGATATAATGTATCTAATTTGACAGTTTTACACCCAATGTTCGAAGTTTAAGAGTCGTAAATCCCCTTAACATTTTATTTTTACTCGACTGTAAAAAAAATGTCTCATGTGCTTAAACTTTTGACACACCTATTTTTGTATTTTTGCTAAATTCGATAGTTGAAAATAAAGTTAAAAGCATGATTGTATCAAATATAATTTCAATTCTATATTTTTTACATAGATGAACACTGATTTAATATATAGTGTATATTTTAAAGTTTTATTTTAAAATTCTTGACGTGCTTAAGCTTTTGACACGCACTGTAGATCACTTTTAATACCGTTTATATTTAATTTGACGTCCTGTTTCGAAGTTACTTTGGCCAAAAGTGGCTTTTGCACCAAGAAACTCAAGCAAACCTCAAACTCGATGGTACATTATGGGATGCTGGAACGGATGGCACAACTTTAAGCCGTAGTTGCATGGCAAGGGATGCACTTAAATTAATACGCCCCGTTCTCCAAACTTCAACAGCAAACTAACTTATGCTATTATTAGATTTAGCATTACCAAGAGAAATCTTTGGTGTAATAAGGTTCGAACCAATAAGATTTTAATCTATAAGGTTCTGTAATTACCTGTCTCAAATTTTCATTTGTATTCTCAAATGAGTTCGAAAAGGGAGGAAGCAGTAAAAATTTTTCTTCGATGAAATTCTTAACTTTTACGACTAAGCGAAATCCAAATCGATTTCAAACACCACCTGTTGACAATTGCTTCACCTCCGCTGTAACGTTAGTCATAAAAGAGTGAATACTGAATATCCAAGAAACATTCTTTTATGTTTCATTACGATTATGACGAAAATCGTCAAGTGTCAATACGATAAAATTTAATGTCATATAGTGATAGTCATTATGAAGGGAGTATTCGAAAAGCATTCCATTGTTTTATGACTACGATTAGAGAAGACAAAAATAATGGAACTGCATTTAAATACAAAGAAGGAAATGCTTGAAAATGCTGATTCCTTTACAAATATTTTTGACAGCTATAAGAAATAAACTTCAAAATGACTTTATGTAAGATAAATTATTTTTAATCCACTATACTTCATATAATTCGCATTTATTACTGTAGGCATCACGCCATAAAAACCTTTATTTCAAAAATTGAGAATACTTCTTTAAATTGTTTAATTTAGTAATAAATCTCAAGAGACACTGATAAAACTTTTAATTATTGATTAATTACCCGAAAATCAGCAATTATCTTTACAGATAAATTTTTAAATGCTTAAAAATGTACATATGTACCAATACAAGTTTTTCATTGATTCATCAGTGTTCTATAGATGAACAAGACATGTTTCCAAAAATTTTGCAAGCGAATTAAATCATGAAATATTTTGTCATTTATTTAATTGTTTTGCTTTCCAATATTTTTACAGTATGTTACCAAAAAGACTTTCTTGCAGTTTTAAATAAAATTTAAAAAGTCGATAATAATATTTCGAAACGGCTCCCGATTAATTTAATTTTTAATACAAAAGCACAGATAAATCAAATTAAAAATCAATAAAATGATACATAAATAATACAACAAAATATCACAATTCAACGACATATTAAATTTCCAAAATTAAAAGGGGAAAAAAACCTCACTTACTTTTGACTTATAGATTCAATACAGAGAAATTTCAGTTTCAACTGTTGGTTACACATAAAAAAAAATGAGGAATCGACAAAAATCATTAAATCGAAACACAGATACGTTTTACGTTTTATCATAGTAGGTGCGGAAATTTATCATTCGATAAAGGAAGAAGCAACAACACAAAAACAAAGAAAAAGAGATGCAACGTAGTATCTTGCGTATTCGGTATCTCTACAACTGACGATAACCATTAAAACGTTTTGGACAATCCTACGGTTTTATCATTGTGCGACGAAAGGGTTTGACCAATCAAGGTCGAAACACCTTTGTGACGTCACTGGAAAACAAACGCGAAGCGTTAATATTGCCAGTGGCAGAACAGGTCTGTTATTATTTCTAACATTCAAGCGGCATCTTTCTCTTTTCGCTTGGTGGAAATTCACCGGCTGCAATCGGATTGAATTTCCATCGGTGAATTTTGTTCACTTCAATATGGTGAACACTGAGAAAATAAATGTTTAAATTTCAGAACTCCATATTTTTTCTGAATTAAATTCACCGACTGTGATGAGATCTAATTCCCAAAATTGAATTTTGTTCATTTTAAAACGGTGGAATATTGAGAAAGATAAAATTTTAACTTAAGAGATATAATTTTTTTCCTAGTAGCTATAAGCAAAACCATGCATTAAATACAAGCTCAGTGAATTTGAGAAAAAACCCCAGATTTTAGAAGTTTCCAAAACAGGGCTGCTTAGCGCTTTTCACTCGGTATCTCTTTTCTGTAGAAAAAGTTTCGGAATCATATTTATGTAGGAAACATTTCTTGTGACCCTAAATGCACAATTCTGTAGGGACCAAAAGGTTGAGTCATCTCTCCTAGGTGTTGAGAAAATGAAAATGTCTGCAGGGAAATAAATTAGGAAAACAAATTTTAAATAACTAAAAGAAAAAGAAATGAAGATTTAGTGGGAAAATTTTTATAAAATATTTTAAATCAAGATGACTTTGCTTACTGATTTTGCAGACTAATATCGAACAAACAAACAGAAGCACGCTTTATCAGAGTTTTCGCGACACCAAAACTCACTTACGAGGTCCTACTTGCACTCGCAACCGCGATTTTAAAGAGACACTCATCTTAAATATTTAAACTACTTCTAAGACCTTTTCCAGAAATTTTAATAGGATTATCTTATGAAATATATTTTATCATTCTTATTAGAAATACATTCTTAGGCCTTGGTTGCTTCACTGGGAGTTGAAATAACTTATCCAGCATTTATTTGAAAATCTGGTCAGATGTTGAAAAAAGCTGAAGAGCTCATCATTATAAGAATATTTCCGGAAACGATGCCCTGTTTTTATTCAATATGCAGATTTAGGTGCCTTTATTTGCTTCGTGCTCGATTAGCTGGGTATTTGTTTGATACAACACTGACATATTTCACTAAATTTTGTAATGCTTTGTCTTTTAACAAAGATTAGGCTACTAGAAGGCTTAGAGAGTAGAACGTTCGGTATCGTAGATAATAGTTTTGGAGATAACAGAAAAATTTAATCACTACTGTGTGGGACACGAAAGGTATATAGTTTTTGAGATGACAGACAAACTTAATAACTACTCTGTTTGACGCCAATGTATATAGCTTTTGAGCCGTGGCGGCTCGTCAGCTCAGAAACGAGCAGTGCTGCATAAGTTGTAGGAAATTTTATGCTGATTATTTTGGTTCATAATGATGTTATATTAAAAATTGATAATTTTTGAGTTATAAGCAAAAAAACTGGGAAAATATTTTTTCGTGTTTTTTGGCTATAACTAAAATTCGAACAAAAAATTTGGTGGCAAACCTCCGATTCGTAATCAGCACCTCAAAAAAGATAAAGGAGCAAAAAATTACAACTCCTCCAGAATTTGATTTTAAAAAACTACTTAACGACTGAACTACTGAGAGAAAGAAAAAAAAAGGCCAAATGAGGAAGTCGCGCCAAGCGTGAGCTGCTCCGGAGTGCAGCTCACGGGGTTGTAATTTCAATGGGAGAAAGGCTTGCTTTTTTCTTCCTATTGAGAGCTCCGCATTGCTCAATGCGGGAAATTTCGATTCTAGGAGGGACAAAATTATCTGTAGCTCTGATCTGTCTTTCTCTTAATTTTTTATTTATTTTCCGTCTTTCCTTTACGTTTTTTATTACTTTTTACCATTTTCGATTATCATTGAACTCTTAAAGTGGAAAAATAAGCCAATATAAATATAATCTATTTAAACAAAATTGCAATTATTTCTCTTTTAAATAATTTTCTTACAGGATTTTACACTGGTGGCTTTTCCGTGAAATTGCAGATGCATCGAATATTTTGGTACTCTCTGTTTTTATGGGAACCAGGGTTCAGACATTTATGTTCAGGGTGTAGACATTTCTTTTGTATGGCCCCGCTCTTGACTCAAAGTCTTCGAAAATAATACCAGTTATGGGCAGTGCCTAAAATCGGATCCATCAAAATCCTAAGCAGGACAGATCTGAATGGAAACATTGATTCACTGACTGATTAAATGACAAAGTTGGCTGTTACAAAATTTTGGTAGTATAATGGTCTGTCCTTAACGTTGTATTAAAAATTATAGAAATAAGAAAAATATAAATCTTGCAATTTTAGAGAATCTTTTGTTTTAAATCTAACAGAATAAAATCGGTTCTCAAATCAAATGAAAAAATATGATAGTTGAATTTAGTTTCTGTAAAAAAAATTATTTCTCATGAAAAAAGTTCTTTTTTACGGCATAAGAAAAGAAGAAAACATTTTCGACTGTGAAATAAATTTTAAAAAATATCAATTATTTATGATAAGATTATTTTAAAATGTACATTTGTTGTTACTACATCCTCAGATTATTGTATTGTAATAAAGGAATAACTTCCAGGGAAATTTTGTTATTACTTCCATCAAAATGCAATAAGGAAGTATCAGGAATGGAAAAGTCGTAAAATAAAATATCGCAATAGAAATGTCTTATTTGTTATAAGACTTTTCCTTTTCTTTGAGTAAAGAACAAGGTAGAGAGATCTAAATTACAAATTTTACTTATCTATTTGTAAATAGTATTATTCTGATATGCAAAATATTAAGAAAAAAGCATAACATGCACAATATATTTTGAATAACCTTAAAATGGAATAAGTGATTTTATAAGTTTTTATTACTTATAGTAGAAATGATTGGAAATATAATTTATATTTGCGAATAAAAGCTTAATTAGTGCCTTCATTTAGTTGAAAAGTCACGATTTTGCTTACTGAATGAGCGAAAAAATAAAACCGCCTACGAAATAAAAAAAAAGCCTTTTAAATATATATGAGTACTTTAACTAGAAAATTAGATTTTTATTTTCAGAAGAAAAAAAAATCCGTCTATGCATTATTTTTGTTCAAACGCCTGGCCGCCTGAAGTGTACATATGCATAGGAAAAGAGAATATGCGAATCAGAGATATTAAACATTCTTCTTGACTGCTTTTCTTGACTAATATTGAAGAATCTGACAAAGTTACTTGCTGTCAGGAGTTTCTGCGACCCAAAAAGTGATACTTTATTTAGGATCAAACACGTAGTTTAAGATGCGTTAGTCGACAGTATAAATCAGTTTAGTTTAGTTATATTAATGTCTCGTTTTTAAGCACTACGAGTAAAATCATTTGAAATGTGTGATCGATTCATGATATTAGATAAAATACTTCAACTACAAATTTTTGGACGTAGAAAAGCTTAGAATTATTTGTACATATATTATTGATTTATATAGTAAGAAAAAAATACCGCTGCTTTTCAAACACAATGCAATCTATGAAATACCTCATAAAATATTAACTTATATTTTAATTTACATATATTTTAAAGAAATGCACCATGCCGAAAAAAATGCTGCAGAAGAAAATTTTTCTTCTTGCCTAAATATAATGCAATTTGAAAGTATATTCTTTCGAGGAGGGATTCTTATGACTTTTTTTGACGCTCCTTTTCATCTCTAAAAATTTCTCTAAATTCCAAGATTAAAAAGATAAAAAAAAACGTCACATTCATTAACAGCAAATAAAAAGATATTAAATTTGAAGTTGCTATTCAGCAAATTTTAATGAAACGCATTAATTCAGGATGATTTTAGTAATTACTTTTGGTAACAAATATTGAAGAACTTGAAAGAAGAAGGCGGCATCAAGGTTTTTGCCTCCCACAGTTTAAGAAGGCTTGCCATAGAGAAATTTCTCGTTTTTCTTATCAATAACTCTCTTTTACGAGATCAGTAATCAATAGCTTTCTTTTTTGATATTAATAATCGATAGCACTCTTTTGTGAGACATATAGTCAATAATTCTTTGATGAGACTATGAGACTGAAACTCGTTAATAAAACTCTAACTATGCGCACTTCACATGTTTTTTAGAAAAGTTATTTGAGAAGAATTATATATAAAGAGAAGTGTTTCTGCTTTCAGCTAATTATTCTACAACCTGTTTCTCAGTTTTTACAATACTTTAGAGATTTTCCCTGTCATAATCTAGAAGGAAGGGGGTGCGTACTCTCTCGATCTATTTTATTATTATTGTTATTATATTTCAAAATTCAGGAACGGTATTATTATTTCTGAAAACTTTCAATCGAGAAAGAACCATGACAAGAAAACTGTCTCTACCCCAAGAATTTATGTTGCCTCTCTGATTTGAAAATAAAAGTATTAATGCTAGAACAGTGTGATTTTTTAAGAATTGTGTTTCACAACTAAAGTGAATAGAATTTTTTTAAAATTAAATTCGGGACGCTCTAGAAGGATGGGGGGGGGGGGATCATTCCTTTTCAAACTGGAACAAACAGTCGAAAACATTGATTATCCCGGATAATCTGGGACGTTTGGTCTCTTGATCTTTATTGTACCTGCGCCGTCCCTGAGTTTCCTTTACGCAATGATCCACCCTCCGAAACTTCTTACTAGCCATCGTCGCAGATAGTGGTATTTCAACAGAATCTTCATCAATAGTGTATTACCATCGAAGCCATTAATAGCGCAAACCTACACATGATTCAAATAATAATATTCTTAGAAATTCTATTACAATACTAAATTACCATTAGATATTTAAATAGGATGACAATATCTATGAATAAAAACAATTTGGAAGGTGAACTCTTTTTTTGTTTCTTTAATTGAATCTGATTTTCATTTATTTAAATTTTTTGTCATGAATTATCTATTTACAATCAATAAAACGGAACAATCCGGTACATTTTTTTCATGTTGGAATAGCAAGTCAAAAACCGGGACTGTTTTGGAACGTCAAATCATTTTATTCGGAGATTATGCTACTGACAGCCTATAAATTAAAATATAAGTTGTGATCTAGTTCCTATAAGGAAACAGAAGGAATATCCGCGCACAAACATACGCTTAAGGCCTTTCATGAACATTTAGTAAATCGATGACGACTACAGTTATTCATTCATTAAATGCATTCATATCTAAAAATAGACAGTTTGTTTTTATTGTAACTATGAGTGAAGTTTTAAGATATGTTTTGTGTTCATGTTCATTCCGAATCAGTTCAGATATAAATACACAGTTGAAGACTTCTGAAATTAATAATATAGAGAATCAGCAAATACAAAAACTATTTTAGTTTAGCTTAGACGACCTCAAAATAATGATTTATGAAACCTGATTCCAACCTGTAGAAGCAAAGTATTCATTTCTGCCTGCAAAATGTTTATTTCTAAACAGTGCTGGCAGAAACAATTTTCTTTTTGAAAAATTCCGAAAATAATAAAATAGCAAATCGAAAATTTCTCTTTATGAACTGTTGCAAATCATACCTGATCATGTAAGAGACAGGGTGTGACAGTCAAAAAAATTTAGTTTAAATTACACGACCTGAAAATAATACTATTGATTTAGAAGAGCTGACTGAACAGTTAATATAAAATGCTAAATCTGTGTGCGTAATGTTCATTATTGTATAATGCAACAGTTCATATATTAAAAAAAACATTTTTGAAAAATTCTAAAAAAATAAATAGCAAATCCAAAAGTATCCTTTACTAACTATTACAAGTGGCAACAGGTAGCGGACCGACAGATTCGAAATAGTTTTATTTTAACTTTCACGACCTTGAAACACTTCTAATGATTTAGAGGAGCTTATCGCACCACAGCTACCATAAAATGTTTATACCTGTCTGCATAGCCACACGAAAGGTAATATTAACCATTTCACAACTGCAAACGTTGGCGCTACAATCTTTTGAACGAAGGTCTGGAAGTGAAGCTAGAAAATATATTGTATTTTATTACGCTTGAAAAAGTAATTGCTCGTTTGAATCAAAGTTTTTCGTATAAAACGCAAAGGAAAATGAAATTTTTCTATTATGAATACACGAATCAGAAGTATTTTAATTTATTCTAAATGGCTCCACTGTAAATTAACATTAATTTTAATGCATTAAAATATTATCATCTTTAACTAAAATAAATTTTTACCTGTATAAGTAGCTAGTCCAAACTCTTGGTCATATTTAAATTCCTATGAAACGATAATTCAGCTTTTTTACACTTTAAAAATCCACTCGAGCTGTTTTGAAAACAATCGAATCTGAATGTCAAAATACTAATTCTTGAATTTAAATCTCTTTCGTTTCAGGAAACTTTATGTTCGGAGCAAAAATTCTCGTGACACTGTTTCGCAACACCTAACATATTTAATTTTGCTTTTAATTTCTGTTGTTATTTCATTGAACATCAATCGATAAGAAACCTATTGTTTGGCATGTATGTCCGTGCAAAAATTTCTTGTGAACATATTATAATAATTTATTTTCTGTAATTATGAATTATTCAAATTTTTTTCCAATAAGGTCATGTTTTTTTAGTGTTTTGTTTCTTTTGTTAAACATATGCTCTTTTATATTTTGTTACGATAGGTATGGTGATTAGTCATTTTCTATAAAAGCTTCCTCCTTGGTATTATTTATCATACATTCAGACAATTACGTCAAATACTGAATGAGACTGACAAGGTTGATGAAATACATTTCACAAAGAAAGCCTCTAAAAGAAATTTACATATGGCATTTGTAATTACAAATGTACAGTGTTATCATCAAAATATGAAGATCGCATTTCTCTTTCATTTTTTACTTTCTCGTATACGAAGTATATAAAGAGAAAGTATTGTAATCGTCAAAAACTCGAGGTTTTGATAAATTTTGAAATTATGAATATCTGTCTGTGAACACGATAACTCGAAAACTATTAAAGCTAGAGAGATAAAATTTGGTATGTGATCTTTACACATAATTTGTAGGTTTCTGTCAAATTTTGGACTAACTCCGTCCGCGGGAAGTCTGTCTGTCCCTATTCATGTGAACATGATAACTCAAAAACTTAAATAGCTAGACAGAAAAAATTTGGTAAGCAGTTTTAATATCAGGAATGTAGGTTCGTATCAAATTTTGGACCAAATCTGTCAAAGGGGTGATTGTCTGTCGGTCTGTATAATCGCATTCTAGTGAGCATGATAACTCCTAAACCCTATGATTTGGATAAATAAAAGTTCGTATGAGGTCTGATAACATTAATTGTAGATATGTGCTTAATTTTCGTATCAATCGGTAGAAAAAAAAGCGTTCATATTGGATATTCGTCTTCTTCACCATTCTACGACGCAAAACCAGCAGGAGTATTCTCCCCTAAACTTTCTCGTATACTTCCCCAAAAAGGTGCCGTTTCTCCTTCCCCCTCGTGGCTAAAAAAATTCGAACCTACTGTTATCCAGAATCCAATGACTATCAGAAAGTTTTTCATTATAGTGATTGAAAAATATCTAGGTAAAGAATCGCACACTGGTAGGTTTCACTCTTGCCGTCTCAAGGACAAACTGACGTAATTCGCTCCTTTAGCGTGCACAGAAGATTGCTTCCAGTACGCATGCGCGTGGAGATAAAGGATTAGTTTCAATAGTAAATTATACAGACCGACAGACAGTCAACCCTTTGACGGATTTGGCTCAAAATTGTATACGGACCTACATTCATGACGATAAAACTGTGTACCAAATTTTATCCATCTAGCTATTCAAGTTTTTGAATTATAGTGTTCACATGACTTCGGACATACAGACAGACAGACTTCCCGTTGACGGATTTTGTCCAAAATTTGATAGAAACCTACAAATTATGTTTAAACACCACATACCAAATTTCATCCCCGTAGCTCTAATAGTTTTCAAGTTATCGTGTTCACAGACACACAGACAGACATAATTCCAAAATTGTGTTTTTCGGAATCAGGGAGGTCTAAAACGTGGAGATTCGTCAAAATCTCGAGTTCGAATTTTTTGACGATTACAATACTTTCTCTTTGTATACTTCGTATACGAGAAAGTAAAAAGGCGCGACAGATTCCCGCGTTCTTCCCACCTGCGTTAGGAATGGCGCACATGACTGGCGCTTGGGTTTTTTTCCCACCCGTGTTAGGACGGATAAGAGAAAGTTTTGGAGAGACCACTCGCGCTGGTTTAAAAATTAGATGTAACAATTCGGGCGTCTCTCCGCAGAGGAAGGATGCTTTAATGATAATTTTAATTATGTTAACATCCCGTTCCGAAGCAACACGGACCTCGTAACCTTGAACCTCACCTCCTTTGGATGGACCTCGTTGTTTTGTATAGATGATGAGAGCGACACCTGAGCAGGCGCCCCCTCTCCAAGCTTCCGCACCACATCAACGGTATGACGTTTGGCCACTGCGTATGGCTTAACATGCAGCGGGCCCTATACTCAGCGGATCTTCAGTAGCATCGGGTTTCGTAACTTTAGCCCTTAGTCCCAGTGGCTGAGACCTTACCACTAGGCCACCGCGGCCCAGATGTTGTAATGTACATGTAATTCCTATAGTTATGATCTTATGAACAATCATAAACTGATAATTTTAATAATTTATCTCTGTTTTCAATGTTCGGAGATGAAGAAAATATTTTTTAGAGTTGTATAATTGCAGAAAAGAAAAATTTAAATCTTTTATTGCCGTACAGTGCTTCTTTCTTAGAAAAAATGAGTTTCAAGCAGTTTTATATTTTCATGCTCATGATAAAAAGTTTCAGAAAACAACTAAATTGAAAATAACAAAATATTGCCAAACTATTACTTCTCAATAATTCTTTAAAATACGAAAATTAAGCAATAACCAGTAATAAAAAGAATGCTTAGCTTAATCAACTAAATTTCCGTCTGAATGGGTCAGAGCATTTCCATTTATATTTTTTGAATTGCTTTACATATGAAAATGTTGTTTTCCTCTCTCGTGTTTTTAAAATAACTTTTATCTTATACTATAACTTAAAGTACTACATTAGATAAATTAAAAATAGATGAAACTAGCAAGTTTTTCGTTTATGGAAAAATAATTTATCGTTTTGGTAAAATGAATGGTTTATTGAGCGTCGTAGCTGTCCCTATTAGCTTTCTTATGTATTATACCTAATTAGATGTAATACATTTTTGCAGCATGCATTATATCTCATTGTTTGTAAGAGGAATGTAAAATCAGCGACTCAGTATTGATCTATTACATTAAATATTAATCAAACAAACCATATAATTAGCAGCATGAAAGTGGATTCTTCAATACTCAAAAAGCTGTACATGTTGAAAAGGAGGAATTCGAATTTTAGCAGCAAGAAAACGCAAAACTTCCAGATTTTCGAACAAGAGGTAAGGAATCAAACGTTCTCACGCTGGTGTGGTGTGAAAGTTCGGAGAAGGGTTGCCAGCTCCGATGGCATCCTCGCCATCTGACCGAGGTTCAAAATTATGAGGTCCGTCCCAAAATAGCCCTAGTTTCTTCAAGATGAGACGTTAACTAAATTAAATTAAAACTTTCAGCAAGAGAATGGTTTCAAAATAATAAAGATGAAAATTCTGCCTCCCCCTTTATTAAGCTTTTGGAAATGAAAATATTTTTATAATACGATACATATGTACAAAATTGTGCTGTTACGATATTTTAAGACTTTAGAAAATTTTTGAAAAATTGTATTTTTTAATAACTTTTATTGTTTTTATATGCATTGCCAATTATGAAAACAAAAAAGTTCAAAGATTTTTTTTATAAATATAATATTTTTTTGAGAAATCGGGAAATTTGTAGTAAATGCTAATGAAACTTAATCAAAACAGTTAACACTCTACACAAAATTGTAATGTAGCAGTCCTGATTTTCTTCGCACGCAGGATATAGAAGATGTTGATCAATAAAATGACCCAGAATCTAAGAATTTTTTTAAAATGCAAGTAAATTAGGGGTAAAAATATAGATGAATATGCAATTTTTCCTTTGATTTACAACTTAATTTTTCTATAAACACCTACAAATAAAAAAGAATTTCACCAACAGTAAAACTTTTGCCTCATTTCATTGCTTATATTATTTGAAACAGAAACTTTCATGCAATTATTTCTATTAGTTTTTGAGTTATCATGCTAATGGTGGGGAATTTTTATGAAATACAAAGTTCCAAGAGAATTATACTTAAAGATTTCCTTCCGGTTAGTTTTGTTTCAGCATTTTATGAGCTTTATAACTCTTTTCTAATTCACTTAGGGAAAAAATAAACGGTTTTGTGAAGAGGAAAGTCTGAACTACAAAAAGAGTTAAAAAAAAAATTTTTTTTTTCGCTTATGTGGTCAGAAATTAGTGTTTTCAACGTAAGCGGATACCTTAAGTTTCAAGATTATGAAGTTAGCCCCCAAATAGTTTCAATACGAGTCATTAATCTAACTAAGTTTACTAAAGTTAACTAAAATTATGGATGCGCATTTAGCTATTTGAAAATTCATAAAATTTACAAAATTTCTAATGTGATCTTCTGCAGCAATTACAAAATATATTTTCACCGCCTCGTTATATTTTCAAAGATTTCATCAAATCCTTAGATTAAAAAATATTTTGATTTTAAACACTCTTACAAAAGGTTGAAGTCCACATTTTAGCAGGCATGACTTCGAGATTTAGGAGGAAAAGATTAAAAACCACAGATTAAGAGGATTTTAATACAAAGGTACACATAAAATGAAAGGAAATTTTTTGATAACAAACGCGAGAAACGATTGTATTTTGTCGAATTATGCTTTAAAACACCTTAAATCAGGAACATATGATTAATAGTCAGTGAATTATCACTGGTGCGAAAATTACTGATTACCAGATTAGGAACAAAAATAAAGGACAATGAGCGTCACAAGATAGAAAAAGTATATTCCAAGGCGTAATTCAAGGTCAAACGTTTGTCTTTACAATCTATACAAGGATGAAAAGAAAATAATTATTTTAAAGATAGCACTAGAAACAAAAAGATTAAATAATTTATGAACAAACAAACGACTTCTCTGAATTTCAGTAGTCGTGAAAAAAATTCATCTGATCGAAATGAAAGTTTAAAGTAGAGGACGTCGATACACAGGACTACTCACGAATTAATTACTTGTACTGCGACGAAAACTACTTCAATGGTGCTTTAATCTTAGCCTATATGCTCAATATTCTCTGGTTTTTAAATACTTTTATTTAAGCGCATAATAGAAATATAAATTAAAATGTAAAAATTATAAATAAGAAACAGAAGATTTAAACAAAAAACGATGACATATACACCTTTTTGTGTGATCAACGCAGCAGCATCAAGTGATTGCATCAACAAAAGAATTACAACAATTAATATTTAAAACACATAAAATCGATAAAACACATAAAATAGAATTTAGAATGTAAAAGAGATTATTCAAAACGGAAGGAATGGAAAAGAACCCGAATGACCAACTTCTTCGAAGACCACTAGCCATAGGAGTCCTAAAATGGACAAATTTTTTTGTTTAAATCTTCTGTTTCGTATTTATAATTTTTACATTTTAATTTATATTTCTATTATTTGTTTCTGTATTATATTAGAAATAGCGATATGCACATTCTATATAATACTATTTTTAATTAAGTTTATATTTTTTACTTATTGATGGCAGTTACACTTTGGTAAATTTTGATAATTATAACTGTTTATTTAAGCACTTAACAGTTATTTCTGCCATATTGTGTCCAGAAATGAGCACATTTTTATAAGCAGATTTCTATTCAAATTGATTTTATAAATTCAAATCAGCAGTCCAATCAGTTATAAGTGTTGATTTTATTAATTTTTGATAATTTTTAATTGTAGAGTAAAAAAAGACCTAAAAACTAGTTTACCTAACCTAACCTGACCTAAAAACTAGTTTACACTTGTTTTGCCATCCAACATTAATTAGACTGCTAGAGCCATTTACTAGAAACATTGTAAATTATAAAAGTGAAAAAACCAGAAAGTCATTGGATTGGTCGGGCAAATCAGGGAAGTGCCCTTTTGTAGTGCTCGAACACCGTTCGGGCAAAACTGTTAAGTGGTTAACTTGGCTTGTGTCATGTTTGTAAAGATGGAATTTTGTAATCGATTTTTCACTCACTTCATGAGGTGCTAGAGAATTGAAATACACTTTTGTATTCTCGAAGACAATATACTATTTTAATATTTTCCCAAACTAAATCATTTGTTAATCATTAATTAAAATAATTTTCGGTTCCATACCAGTGATATCACCTGGTTGTGAGTTTGAGACATATAGATCTCAAGATCAAAATGTAGAAAATAATTAGAATAAAAAGAAATATCTCCTGTTTTGTTCATTAATAAAAGGGCGCTTAAAAATTTTTTAATTGAATTTATTAAATTAAATCAAAGTTTAAGTCATGCTGGATTAAAAATAAAACGTTATTTGCAATTTCAAAGTCAACTTCATTCGTGCATCCAAATAAAGGAGTTGAGAGCGAAAGGAAGTTAGAAATCAACATCTGAAAAGGTTCAAAGTCTTTTTATGTGATTTTATGCGATTACCTTCTCTTTAATCGTATCGTTGACAATTCTGATTTGCGTTCATTTTAATTTTTTCTTCTGTAATTGTTTGAGAAGCTCTAATGTTACAGTAAAATGAGGTTACTTTGCATTCGTGGAGGTAACTTTGCACTAGTGTAAACTTTGAGTGAAAAGTGAAATAGAGATAAGCTGATTAGGGGTATGGGATTGAGTTTTTTCTAGCTTTTTGGGAAAACTGACTAGTGCATTTCATTCCTTAAACGTATATAAAAATCATTCAGGATCTACCAGAAGGAAAAGACAATAAGCCAATTTTTCAGAGAAAATTTTAATGCTAAAAAGTCAGGAAAGTATGACATTTCTGAAGACAAGTTCATATAAATGTGAAAGATAATAAGCCTAGCTTTCATTTTGTTGGTTTGAATGACAATCATATTTGTTAGTTAAGTTTTAATTAATTTTTTTCTGACCTGGTGTAACTTTGCACCGAAAATGAGGGATTCTTTGCACCAGGGAAAATTGTGATTAGCAGCAACCCCAGTTGGTTTTTAAATTTATTTTTGAATTAAATAGTAGTAAGAACAATGTTTTCTTAAGCTTCAGATATGCCCAAGGTGTATAAAAAGAAGTTAGGGACTCTTAGGTGTATGGAGTTCTCTCCAGCGACATTAGAAGCTTGATTTAACGATTTCACCAGTTTAGGGTATTTTTAAAGGGACAGAAACGTTTTTTGGTACCCCAAGTGAGCAGCTTGTTGCAGAAGAACGCTAATTCATATAACTAAATTTGGAAATCCCCATGCTTTCTCCAATGATAAGGAAAATACTGTTGCAACATGTAGTCCAAGTCAGTGAATTCGGTTTTCCTGTCAATAGTATAGGCCTTAAAATGATTATAAACCTTTATCTTACTAAGAAGGTGCGGTGATAAATTGATAGATTAATAACACACCCGGCAATAATTGGATAAAAGGATTTCTAAAACGCCATCCTGATTTGACCGAATACAATGACGTAAAATTGTTAATTATAATCAGGCATTTTTGAAATTTATCTTTCTTGTATATTTCCACCCAGGCTTTCAATAAATATATCTAAAATTGAATCCAGAGAATTTTTTTTGTAATATACTGAAAAAAAATAATCAGTGGAAAGTATCCCCACCTATGAGGTAACTTTGCACCAAAATTTCGAAAAATCATAATTAATTATTAAATCACTGTATGCTCCGAATTTTGCTGCAAAATGTTTCTCTAAGAATCCCTCAATGAAAAAAAAATTAGAAAAACCTTTATTTTAGAGAAATACATGTAACTAATCTCAAAATTCTGCCGGAAGTCATGAAAATCGGTGCAAAGTAACCCCGTTTTACGATATTTAAGAATTCGCAAAAAGAATTTCTCAAAGTGCGTTCAGTTTCTTAACGTGGTTTACAATGCTCAATTTTCAACATGCAATGAAAAATATTCTCTCTTTGCTATGTATATTGTGTTTCTTTTTTCTTTTCTACGTTTCTTTTTTCATTCCACCGCTGTCATTTTTTTTTCCAGAATTTTTTTTTTATTTTTCTGTACTGTCATAGCTAACCATTTCTGTTTTTCGGTGCCTCTTTTGTTCCGAAGGAATTAGGATTCTTCCTAAA
>BGPR01004694.1:14052-32681 GCA_013235015.1 Araneus ventricosus | reverse complement strand
TGTATATTTATTTTATCTTCACCGGAAATAATCGTACTCAGTTTCAGGTTTTATAATTCAACTATTTCGAAACGTTTGGTAGCAATATTGATGTAAAACACTCAAATGAGATGAAACTTGAAATATAATTTTTATGTAATTTCTTTAACTGACGCACATTGTTGTCATTTTAAAATGCCTGTGCAATGCATTTCATACCTTTTATCGAATGAAATAAAACTCATAAAATCATCGCTTTCTGTCCAGGAAATTACAATTTATAAAAAATTTCTCTAAATTATAATTGAAATAATGACGTTGAAAGATTTTTAATTTTACGATGTTAGATTATTCAAAAGAAAAACCATGACAAACAAGGTCGCAGGTTTGTCTTGCATAATCTCTTCATGTTTGTTTAAAGATCATATCGAGTAAATAACTGAGGTGTGATGTCGCAGAAAAAGATGAGACAGCAAGCTCGTCTTTAATGGGCATATAAATCAGGGTTGCCATATTGGCCTTTTTTCAAAGCCCTTGGCCTTAGGAATTTTCATTTGATCTTAAATTCATTTTCGGCCTTTTATAGGCTTTATTTTTGATTATGACTTTTACAACGATTCTTAATAAATAATTTTACGTTTTTTGTTGATAAAATCAGTTTTCAAATGGCCCACAGTGAGCTGTCGAACGAAATAGTCCAGAATAAGAAAGGTTTCTGTCACCTTTCTTCAGACTGAATTAGTCAGAATGCCTCTAGCGGAAGCTGTGTTTGTCTGTGCTCAGCATATAAGAACCATTTTCTCTGTTTTCATTCGTTTCTTTTCATGATCAAATTTTTTTATGAAAAGTTCCACACAAAAGCATAAAATATTATTTTTCTTTTCTTTTTTTGAGAGAGAGAGGAATGAAAAGAGGACATCACATTACAGATTTTTTAAAAAAAGGAAGAAAAAGCATTTATGTCTGTAATTTCAGTATTGTTTGAAACACCTATCTCCAGCAATTTAACAAACGTTTTAATGTGAAATCTAAGGGATAAAAATAAAAGCTTTCAAAAACAATATTTAGAACGACGCAGCATATGGGATTTGGGTGTCAGCTATTTAAATAACATCGAAACTAAGAGCAGTGCCTTTTTGATATTTTTATCACGTTTTGGAAACTCAACCATCTATTATGAGTCTGAAATCAGTTTTTTTTAAATATTAATGGCTTTTTTTTACCGTTAGTCATTTACTATGAGTATGAAAGAACTTTTCATTTATTGTAATCACATTGTAAAACAATATAGACATTGTTGTTAACAGGAGTTGATATATTTCGCTCGCTCATTTAATTCTGCATCGGCAAGAACAGACATTTTTTTGCAAAGCCGTTTATGTAGATGTTTTTTCAAAATATCTCACTTAAATTTTAGTTTAATAAAAGAGTATTATACATATGCCAATCTAGTGGGATTGCTTTTCATGAAGGATAGTCAAAATGAGTGCTTTAATCAAATTTTCAACTTTGGCCTTTTTCTGGTCTTATTTTAAAGACGGTTTGGCCTTATTTTGCTATTTTGATCTGGCAAACCTGTTATAAAGTAAACCTGAAAACATTTTGGGCCAAGACTTATATGTATACTTCTAACTGGCAGATACTCTTTAGTGTTTCTCAGGAACAAAGTGTGCTCCTATACAAACAAATTAGTATTAAGTCCATTCTGTTTTTCCCAGCTCTGGTGATTGGCAGCTAAAATAAGCCGTCGAATGTATCAGGTGATTTCAAACAAAATTCTTCGTATTATAATTACAGTGGTGTAGCGAGGATAAGAGTTCGGGGGTATTGTTTGACTTTTTCGTTCATAATTTTCATCTGTGGCATAGCAAATGTAAATGGCGCCCGGGATATGTGGTATTAATTTTTCGTGCCCTCTTCATATTTGACTTCAAAAAGTGGCAAAAACGCACTGACATTTTATCTCCATGGTTCTCCTTAAGACTGGCGCCAGGGATATCTACGTCCCCTTTGTTCTCCTTTACAACACCAATGTATTTTTAATGCATGAGAAATGATACATGAGAAATTCAGTTATCAACTTGAATTTGAGATTATATAAAGCGGAAGGCCACATCGCAAAACTGACCAGGAATTTGTTTTTCAGCCTTTTATACCGTTCCAACCCACTAATTCATTCAAAACTCGTATATGCACAGAAAAACACTGTTTACAGCGTCCCCCTAAAAAAGCCCACAAAATGATGCCGTCCACTCAATCACCCTTTTCATACCACCCATTGGTGAATCCAGGGGGGGTTCTATGGGGCTGCAGCCTCCCCACAGCTAAACCAGAATTCTTAATCTTATTTAAAATCACTACAGCTGTTTGTTCTTAATCCCCCCCCACCACCACATTTTTTTCTTTTTTTTAAGTGACAACATTGCTTCCTGGCTTTGACAGGCTCGAACATTTTCCTATTTTTGTAGTCATTCCACTCGTACTTGTAGCGTTGACGCGGGCGAAAACATTTTTTGGCTAAGTGTTTCATTGTGTTTTTATTAAATTATCGAAAGTATTTTAGTGTTCTTTAAGATTCTTATTGTCAGGTGAGTGAAGTCTGTAAAGTTAAAATGTTTTGGTTTGCATAAGCCATGAGGTTTGACATTCGTCACTACGATACAAAATTTGTTATGACCTCAACCCCTCCCCAACTCTTGGATTCGCCACTGATACCACCACACGGGGTTCCTCCCCAAGCCATTCATTATTCCAACTGTCCATGTCTGTTCACCAATAATTGTACTCATCCATTTAGTTGTTTACCTTTATATGCCTCGTAACAGTCTCTTCCTCCCTAAACACACATTCCTGTTGGTAATTCATATCCACTTTTAGCATTCTGATGGAATTACTGAGCAGAAATGCCTAGCAATGGTGCTCGTACACACAAATCAATCTTCGTCTTTTCTCATCGTCACGGTTGTGTCAATATGCCGTATGTCGAATTGGCTACAACATCTTTAGTGATGCAAAACACTTGTATAGGTAAGCTACATCTGCTCTCAAATTGTTATATGCGATATATAATTGCTGTATATTGTCACAAAATGTGTCACTAGTGGTTCTGGCTGTTACAACAAAATGTCATATGCTTTGCTATGTGTGATTTTTTAAATAACGACAATTTGATATAACAGCGCGATGAAGTTCTTATACAAAGAATGATATTAACAATTTTAGCTATTTTAACATTTTTTAATTGAACTTAACTAAAATATATTTAATGAATGCAATTATTTCTCTCAGTAGTGAGAGAAATGTCAAATCATGCTTCCTTTACCAATAATTTATATAAAAAATGGTAATTGAATTCGTGAAAGAATTTTCAGATTAATTAATAATAGAATGACTTATTTCCGATTGAATGAAATGAGATTTAGTTCAATCATTTAAATTCGTAAACAAGTATAATAAAATTTAGAACAAGGAAATGATAACTAGGGAAAGAAGTTGCAAGTAGCGCAAAACAACAAGATAAGCAAGTCAGTGCTTTAAAGTGATGCATCAAATGTCAAAAGCGAACGCAACAGGCGGGAAGTTTCTTTAAGATTGTTTTTGCTTCTCGAAGCTTATCTTCAGACATGCATCATTCTTAACTTCCAAAATATTCAATGGGGCGTTCATTTGTTCAACTAGACACTAGACTGATCACGGTTCTATGCAAAAAATAAATATTAATAAAAAAAATACCCCCACCTGTTAATGCAGATTATCCCAATTTCTTTCTTTCTTTTTTTCAGAGAAAGATCAGGAACTAAAATTGCATTTATTATTTTAAAATTTTAAAAAGAGAGTACGAAAAATATGTACATGCTGAAATATATCCCTGCGAATTTATATGAAAGATCATGTTTAAAGCAATTTCAAAAAATCGCCCTCTTCTTGATTTTCGGTGACTTTTGACGACTGTGAAGAAACTATCAATCTGAAAATATATTACATGAAGCAAAATTAAATTCTAATGTAGGCAACAGCTGCCATTCTAGCTGTCACGGTCATTCTGCAGCAGAATAACCTTTTGTATTTAATATAAAGAAAACTAGAATGCATTGAAACAAAATGATTAAAAAACTTTCTGTTTGCAAGTCTAACGTTTCGTTTTAAAGCTTCAGAAGGCAATAAAGGTTTTCCGTTCTGCAATTCCGTTGCAGATTTAAGGCCCCTTAAATCTGCAACGGAATTAGATAATGAAGACAGCATCTGAGACGGCAATCTACTCTTTAAGCTTTCTCGCCACCACAACATGAGGACGTATGAATTCTTCACAATAGCTTTAAAGTACAACAGTCATATGGCAGATCTTCTTTCTAAGTCGGTCTCATACCTGTGACCCTCAGGCTGCGGACTCTCCAAATAAAAAGTTAAAATAAATTTCAAAAGTATTTTTATAGGAATTATTATTTTGATAAAAGAGGTTAGAAGTACGTTTTAAATGAAATATTTTCTCACAGTTAATCTCAATCAAAGTTCTTAAACGTCTTTCAAGCTCAAATGTATTTTGATGGCAAGTATTCCCCCCTTTATTTCCTTCGATTCTACCGAAGTATTTTTCCGAAAGCTTAAATTTCCATCCTTCTAATCATGAATAAAAATTTCGAAGGAAAGTAATGATCAACCAGCGCGAATGAAAGCAATTGTCCACTCGATCTTCTTATAGAATGTCATATTTAATTTTTTTATGTTAAACTAAACCGAAAATTTAAAGAACTCACAGATTCAAATATTAGGAAACTAAATAGTTGTTATACTTTGCCTCCTGCGATGTCTCTTACTAACGCAAGAACATCGAATTTTCTTTCAAGTAATCAGCATCGAATAAAATTTAGAAAACTATGTCGAGTTCAAAAGTGGCGAGGTAAGCATCTCCCTTCTTGGGCCTCACTCGAACTACTCTAAGCTGTGCAAGAAATTTGTTTTTCCTCAAGTTATCTTCAGTAAAAATTGAAATGAGTTGCGAGGTTTCATAATGGAGATGGTGTGAGTTACCTTTCTGAATATCTCCTATGAAATTTGAAAAGCTTGATTCTTTGAGCCTTCTGATTTTTGATACAATCAAATATATACACAATAAAGATGAATGCCCCATCATTAGAAACCAAAGGATTAATTCGTCAATAAACGACATAGAAAAAATTTTGAAAGACCACAGACGCATCAATTTCAAAGATTAGGGAGGCGAAGAATTATTCTCTAAATCCAAAGTGCAACTGGTAAGTATTTAACATGTCTCCAAAAAAATCGATCAAAATTCTGAAAAATAATATCAAATTTATTTTCCAAGGAAGAGAACAGAGAAAGCTGTTCCCAGCTCTTATTTTATCATACAAAATGTTAAAATTTTAATTTTTCTCTTTTCTTTTAAAATTTCTAATCAATGAACAGGTTCAAAAATTCGGGAAATAGCATTTACTCCATTTTAATTTCATTATTTGTATATCGCCGATAAAATTCTTAGATTTAATTTTGTTTTTCATAAATTGGACAAAGTGTAATATTTGGAAAGACTTTATGGTTTTGTAACGACAAAAGTTTACCTTTCTAACAAGTTATCTGGAAAAAAGATTATTCACGAAAGGTTAATAAATGGAGAGGTAAGAAAAAGCTATGATGCGAGCAGGAAACTTAGCAATAAGCAGTTATCAAAACTTAATTTCTTTGTTTATGAACCACATACGAAATTCTGAGATTTAATTTTAGGAGTCGTGGTGTCCTCGCGGTAGACTATCGACCTCATGACCAAAGGGTGGAGGGCTCAACCCCGGCAGATCCGCTGGATATGCATACGGGCTTGATGCCGGCTAAATCTGTCAATTATCAAATGTCCTCCCGCTGGTATGGAGTAGAATCTCATAGACGGCGTGCCAGTTCAGGTCTGGTCGCATATTTACAAACCCTACCCTGATACAACTGAAGCAGGAAATCGGACAATATGATTGGCTCGCTTCGCCGAGAGACGATGACGTTGTTCTTTGCTCTCGTGCGTGTACTTTTCATTAGTATAATTTCTTGTCGTGTGAAATGTTTTATTTATGATATTTTTAAAAAATTCATTTTTAAAAATATTACAACCCACGGAAGAATGTTTTCTGTGCTTAACTGTGCGAAAACGGAAAAGAAAGGTAGGACGACTCTTGTTTTGTTATGATTGCCGTACGCTACGTGCGAGAGCTGAAAACGACGTCACTGCTCCTCGTAGCCAATGATATTGACTGATTTCCTTCCTCAGTTCTATCAGGGTAGGGTTTGTAAATATGCGGTCTGGTCTCCTCGTCATCTCGCCATGGTTTATAATTACTACGTCCTTTCCTGTAAAACCCTCGTGTGACTTCAAAACGGGACATCAGTAAAACTGAGATTTAATTTTGTCACTAATAAATTGGAGCATAATATAAATAAAAAGGTGTAATACTGGGGAGAATCTTTTTAGAACACTACACTTCAATTTTCTGCAAAACAATCTGGAAAGTTTTTTTTTAAAGAAACAGTTAAAAGTTGAGGGGCAAAAAAAGTTAGTATGTGGGAACTTCAGAGGAGCAATTGCTCTTCTGTCACAATGCCCCTTCCCACCTCATTCTCATCTATGTCATTTCTCCTTTGCTAGTTCATATTAATCAGTTTTAAAAAAGAAATGCGATTTGCAAAATGTCAGATTTAATAGCATTACAGTGAGCAACAAATATCTTTGCATGTGCCCAAAAATTGAACAAAAGATTCACGAGACATATTTTAAATAAAAATGCGTCTACATGCAACCAGTCATTATACACTTACTCTCGTAGTCAACTTAATTATAACCTGTAAGAGCCAAAGATATGACAAAAGTTTCCGACCAGATATAAATTATATAGCATCGTGCATGCGTACCTTCGTTCGTCATCCTACTAGTATTTTGATTCCTCGAATCGCAAGTAAAGCTTACTTTTTTTTAAAAAAAATATTCCATCTATGTAACGTCTTTCCTCATAGTAATCTCTATTTTTCTAACTACTTATGTCATTTTAAACGTTGAGTTGTTTACTATTACAGTTTAATGGTACAATGCTCTTTCTATAAGCGTTCTTCCTGACAACTTAATCGTTAGCTGTTTCCAACATAGAGGTTAATTTTCCAACCAGGTGTTTACTCTACCGTATCGTACGCGCGTGTCTGCGTTCTTTGGAGACCTCTCCTCCCGCGTACGTGGCTTTTAATCAGTGCAATGCTAAAGACATTCACAATCTTAAATGAATAGATAAACCAATGTCCAGCTATGCAGGAGTGGCGCTAGTGTCTCGCCGACGGGGGCACGATCTGCCCGACAGGAGGGGCACGACTTGCTGTACGGGGGGCGGGGAGGAGTGTAATGAATTAGTCTGGAATTTTCGCCAATCTTCATCTATCTACAAGTTGAATACCCCGTTGCGTGAACGGGGTACAAAAATTTTCCCCGACGGGGTGGCATAGCATCCCCGATAGGGGGCCTTTCCCCCCCGGTCCCCCCTGCAGCTATGGCAAAAGCAGCACATTTAAGAAATATTTTAAAATCTTGTTAGAACAACTTGGCAATTATGTTTCATATAGCACCAAATAAATTCAAGTTTTTCAATTATGTTGAGAAGCTGTTCAAATGAAGGTTTACTGGTCGAATTAACTTGAAGGTATACGAGGGCTATTGAGGGTTAAATTCGCAATTTTGAACCATGGTCAGAAGAAGAGGCCAACACACAGGGCCATCTTATCCATTGGGCTAATTGGGCTGTAACCCAGGGGCGCCATTGATTCAAAGGCTCCTGCAAATTTATATACTGATTTTATTTTAATTTTGAACCAAAAATATGTATTTCATTATAATTTTAAATATGAAAAGACACGATTTGCCAAATTGTAAGGTGTTAATCAGGGGACAGGTGACTCTTTTTTCAGTTTTTCTCCCCAATTACTTTATGAGGTTGATATTTTCTTTGGGGAGAAAGGGGTGCTTAGGCACTCATAATCCTAGTTACGGTTCTGACGGGCTCCAAATTGCTCTAGCCAGGCACTCAAATTTGTTAAGATGGCCCTGCCAACTCCCCAGTCACATCAGTTTGATAACGCTTGACCCACGACAGACCGATCTACTTACATGGTGATCTTCGGTGATCATATTCCTAGTTACGGTTATGACGGGAGCCAAATTACTCTAGCCCATGCACTCAAATTTGTTATGATGGCCTTTCCAACTTCCCAGTCATATCAGTTTGATAACGCTTGACCCACGACAGACCGATCTACTTACATGGTGATCTTCGGTGATCATATTCCTAGTTACGGTTATGACGGGAGCCAAATTACTCTAGCCCATGCACTCAAATTTGTTATGATGGCCTTTCCAACTTCCCAGTCATATCAGTTTGATAACGTTTGACCCATGACAGACCGAACCACTTATATGGTGGATTTTCGTCGAAGTAGGGTATCGAATCCACGATCCCTAAAATGCGACTCTGATACCATGCCACTTTAGCTTTTCTTCTAAGATGATTTTTGAAATTACCGTGAAATCTATAGGGAAAAGAAGCACTTACATCTGAATATTTCGGCATTCTTTAGTTTTTAATGCATTTTAATAAAGCAGTTATAATATCAAGATCTGTGCACCGAAAAGGAAGAAACGGTAGGTCGTATATTAATTTCAGACACATTCGTTCTAATGGAAGAAAATTTATTGTTTTTATAGTTGACTCACGCAAACATTTTATTTTACAAGTTGTGTATACTAAAAGCAAAATATCTTCCAAAGCTGTCGTCTATCAGCGGAAATTATCGCTGAAAACGATTTAATTAAAAACAGTTCTTAAAATCATACTTTTAGTAGTATACTAAATAGTAGAATTTTTAATTTAATTATTTTCTACTCCCTAATTTTAGAGCTATTCTTTCTCAAACTCACAACCTAATGGAACTGAATTAAAATTGAATCGAATTAATGATTAACTGATAATTAAGTTCTGAAAATATTAAAATAGTGTACAGTCATCGAAAATATGCAAGTGTATAAATTTCAAACATCTAGCCCACGAGAATGTGAGGGAAATATCGATTATAAACTTCCATCTTTACGAACATGAAACAAGCCAAGTAAAGTAAAAGTGTTTAAAAAGATAAGATTTCACTTAACTTACTCCAAAAGAAATAGAAGCATTTTGGAGCATAATAAATTTCAGGAGATTGTTTCAAATGATCATTCATATTTTTAACACGATAACGACTAAAACATTTAGTATTCTGTTGGATCCTTAAAAATACAAACTTAAAACGCATTTTTAATAGAGAGATATTAATCCTATCGGGAGTTTGTGAAAGAAGAGCCTCAAAGTGCAAAAAATGATAAAAGGACTTATTAGAAATAAAACAAAAAGAAGCTTTCCCAAAATAATACAACAAGCATTGAAATCAATTTCGAAATCTATTTAAATCTATGATCATCATTTTCTTTTTACATTGATTTTACATAGTCATTTTAATTGTTCAGTCTCTAATTGGCTCACTCTAACTTATGTACAAGACCCTTTGTAACACTGAAAATTGTTTACTGTCTTCTTTTATTGACACAGTTTCCACTTTATTGTTTGCAAAAATATAGAAAATTTATATTACGTTTTCTTAGTTAGAAATAAGCGCAGGAAGAAGTGGTGACTCGTCCATTAGAGCTGCAGAGCTGCAGCACCCCCTGAAATTATTTTTTAAACTTGTATTTTTCGTTTTTAATCTTATTTGCTTACTTTTCCACTCCCAGAGTTCAACAACTTACGAAAATGCAAAAATGTAATAAAAAAATTTTAAAAAAGGTATAAAATGAATCCAAACGAAAACAGACACAGGTCTGAGCTGCAAAATAATCTGCCGCCCCCCGCAATCCGTTCACTGAGCAGAAAATCCGGAGTGAAAAAGCAACTCTTTCTTCCATTAACTTAGACGGGCTGTGGGCTGAAAGTCAACACAGCTCTGGCTGGCACAGAGCCAACAACGAAAAAAATATGTTGTTTTTAATATATTTTTCTTTTTTCCTCACTCTCACAAAAGTTGCAATTTCATTGGCTGTTTATGAGTTTCGGTTCGTGTTGTGACGACAGATTCAAACAAATAATACTATTCTAAAACTTTCAAATTTTTAGAGTATTTCAGTAAAAAATGTATTTAACATGTTTTATATTAAAAATAAATTTTCTGTATATGAGTTATTTGATATTCATTTTTGAAAGAGTGTTATCGAATGAACTGAGCAAGGAGGGAAGTGTATATGAGGAGCTCCGATTATTATTATTATTATTTCGTCAGAGGAATCGTCACATCAACATTTACTTTAATTTTTGTTAGTAAAAATAATAGAAAATGTCATATACTGGTTATTTACATTGTTTGAAAAGCAAGAAATTTCACATCTGGATTTGGAATTAAAAAATTGACCTACTTAGAGATAAGGTAGCTTTTAAAATTGTATTCTCTTGATAAACATTTTTTTGCAGCCCTACTCGTTTCTGAACTCAGGAGCCGCCACTGGCAGGAAGTTATATACGAAAATCATGTGAATACATATTTATACTTTTATGCTTTTAAGCGTATTTGTACCCGATCAACATGAGATTTATAAGCATTTTATATACTTTTAAGCCTATTTGTACCCGATCAACGTAAGGTTTATAAGCATTTTATATACTTTTATGCTTTTAAGCCTATTTGTACCCGATCAACATAAGGTTTATAAGCATTTTATATACTTTTATACTTTCAAGGATATTTGTGCCGGATCAATATGAGATTTATAAACATTTTATTTCATAAACCTTTATACTTTTAAGCCTATTTGTAACCGATCAACGTAAGGTTTATAAGCGTTTAGAATGAATAGATTATTCATTAATTTACATATACAGGGTGTCCCAAAACGACGGCATAAACTCTGCACAGCTAGATTCCTCGTTGGGAGTACATAAAAACTGCCCAAAGAAGCGTTCCTGTGCGATCCATAGTTTACGAGAAAAATACGAAAAACAAAGTATGACGTCACTGCCGGTGCAAGAAAAAAACACTTTATTGGACATAACAACAGTATTTGCATATCTTTCCAGACGATAATGTTTGAAACGTTCGCCGCGCAAATCGCGTCATGTGAACCAGCATGATGGGGCTCCGGCGCTTTTCTCTGCTCCTGTACGTGGTTGGCTGGATATGGAATACCCCGGCAGCTGGATCGGACGTGGGGGTCCGGTTCTATGGCCGCCACGTTCGCCAGATCTTACACCGTTGGATTTTTTCCTATGGGGCTATCTCAAGGAACTGGTGTATCGAGACGTAGTGACAACACAAATGGACTTAGTTGCTCGTCTGCATGCTGCTTGTATTTCGGTGGACCCCGCGATGCTGCAACGTGTGATGACAGCCATTCCACGGCGTGCTCAAGCCTGCCTCGACATGCACGGCGGACACTTTGAACATCTGCTTTAAATTGTGCATATACTGCTGTTGATATGTTCAATAAAGTGTTTTTTCTTGCACCGGCAGTGACGTCATACTTTGTTTTTCGTATTTTTCTCGTAAACTATGCATCGTACAGGAACGCTTCTTTGGGCAGTTTTTATGTACTCCCAACGAGGAATCTAGCTGTGTAGAGTTTATGCCGTCGTTTTGGGACACCCTGTATATATATATATATATATATATCATATTTTTTTCTCCAAAACATCGATTGCATCCTTGCCTTTTCTTTAGTTATGATTCAACAATATCAGCGTGAGAAAAGTTCATTTCCTACCAAACTCTTCAAGGTATGCAAATTCTTGAAACTGAAAATGACAAGACAGAGGAAGCGTTTCATAATAGTGTGTAATCACGAACGCAAGTATATAAATATGATTCAGTTTGTCAGTTGCGAGATTTGGTTGCATGTTTTTAAATTGGTTAATTTATGTTATCGTTTTTCCAGGAAACCTTTCTTAACGCAATTAAATTTTTCGATCTTTTACTGCACTTTAGAAAGCCAGAATAACTTGTAGCACGCATTACATTGTTTTTTTCAAATTGTCTCTCAATTTCTTTATTGAAGTTTATCCCTACAAATATATTCAGGCAGAATGAAACAGCAATAAACAACAAATGTTTTTTCAAGAATGAAATTTAGTGGAAATAAAAATGGCAGAACCTTTTAGTGTGTGGTTTGTCTTAAGATACTTGTATTTCTCGACCTCCGAAAGATAGCCGACTGTCCTAAGAATAAGAATCCAAGGTCAGGGTATCAAAATAATTACTCTTGACACTTTTGTTACAATGTTTCATGTTTTCTGCTTTTAAATTACCAGCCATTTTAAAACGCTGTCTAGGTAGAAAACTAGTTTAAAAACTAATCCAGAAAATTAGTTATTTTGGCTATGCTCTTTTACATTTTGGCTTCTAAGTAATTTTTTTAGTCTTTTTATTTTCTTGAGAGTATCAAGCGTGATTTTAAATTTGACCATGTGTTTCGAGCAACACAACCATATCGGGTGGGGGTTGAATTACCCCCCGCAGATGACAAGTCGTACCTCTTCTCCATGCTCACTAATTGATAAGATAACTCTTGTGGCTATAGGCATCAGGAGCATGGGGTGGCGTTATGTCTAAGGGGTCGCCGCATGATCCACTCTTAATAAGGGTCACAGTGCTCGATTAATTGTCGCGGCGGCCGACTATTCGCCGACCTAGGCTGGGCGGAGTAATTCATTCGTTTATGGTTATATCCGGGTCTTGCACTCATAAACCCAAACAATAAAAGGCCATAGCAATATGACGAAAATTCTTTAGTTATTAGTAAGATATGCAATTTCTGAAATCAGCTCACGAATGAATTTTCTGAGCACAAAATATCTCGACTGATACGCTGCACCTCGAGCTGAAAAAACGCAAGTTGTGGAAATGTAACACTCCTAACATGTAAACAAGAAAATGACTAACCGATATGATAAAAGATGAGCCAGTTTTTCTATAGGTGGCGATACCTGATTTTTAAATTCCTTGTGATGTGTATAGTTAAAATGATGTGATTACTTCTTGTCGGGCAATAACATTAACAAAATTACGGCCAAACCTTGGATCAATCAAGCAAAAAGCATAAAAGGCTTGAAAAAATACTCCCATTTTAATTTATCGTATACGAAATATACAAAGAGAGGGTATTGTGATAATCAAAAAATTCGTTCCAAGATTTTAATGATCTCCACATTGGTCCATCCTGAGGCCGAAAGCAGCCTTTTTTATACTTTTTATTACCCACCCGACCCTGCTTACCCAAAGGGTGTAGAGCATCGGCGGGAAGAAAAATCCCAATACAAATATTAAAGTAATGCAATACAATATAAAAGAAGTGTACAAAAATTATACAAAATATTAGGTAATAAAATACAAAACAATATAAGCAAAATAAAATAATAAAAATAATACAATACAAAATACAAATGTGAATATAAATATAATAAAAAACAAACAGCAAACATAATTAGTAATTACAAACATAAATATTAAATAAATACAAATAAACCCTCGGATTCTGTAACATAATTTAGAAGATTGCTTTTATTCCTCAATTTTAATTTTATGTCTGTCTACCTGTCCAAGTGTATGCGAACACTCTCGAAAACGGAGCAAGCTAGGTCAGTGATCGGCAAACTACGGCCAGCTGTCCAAATGCGCTTCGTTAGAGGTTCTATCTGGCCCGCTGCATCATTTTAAAATAATAGCATAATAATTTAAAATAATAGTATAATAATTTAAAATAATAGTATAATCAGTACATTCCGGTTTGAACCAGATTGCGAAGTACTTTTAGAAATGCTGTCACAGCTTCATTTGTCACATTAGTATTGGAGAATTTTTTAAACAATACTTTTTTATAAGCTTTTATTCAACTTGACTGTCGTGTCCTCAAATCTTGAGATCCATTTCTTACCCACTTCCAATCGAGTTACATCTTAGAAATTTAGCACAGTAGTGGGTTTCCGGTGACAATACAATATTATGCAAAAAATTGCTATCTATACCTATTTTAAACTTTAAAAAATTATATTAAAATTTTAGTCCTATATTTGGGCTATAAAGTTTGGAAGGTGGTGACCTCACGTTATGTAGGGTTGTAACAACACCACGAAGCTAACAAAGAATACGCTATAGTTCTGGCGCTGCACCGATGAATGACGTAATAGCTCGTGTTTCTACGCGTCTTGGGTTTACTTTCTATTAGAATTCGCCAACAACCAGATTTTTTTTTTGAGTGCGAAACAAACGTTTCGCACTCAAAACAAAAAGAGAAAGTTATGTACATCGATTCTCTTTTTTCTCTATTACATTGTTGTTAATAATTGCAAGTTATCACGTAATATATTACGGATTTATATTTCAGAAAATTAATGTCATTAAATCATTTTAAAAATGTAATTGTACATATGTATATAATAATTTTAATATGTGTTTTATATTGGAGAATCCAATAATTGAATCTGGTTTAAATGCCTAACTTGTCGTGTGTATTCGTGTCAGCCGTCACTAAAAAATAAAAAATAAAATAAAGAAAAGAAAAATTTTAAACTATAAGCTTTTATTCATGCAAAAAAAATGAACGCAAAAGTTGAAAATAATTTTTCTGTTTACAATAAAATGCATGGTTCGAATGAAAGCGTGTGTGCCTTTACCTTCTAGGAATATTCCATTTGTTTAAGGAAATATACACAAAATATAAGGTGCTATATAAGGCGCCCACGCTTTTATTCGAAGCATGCATTTTATTGTAATCAGAAAAATTATTTTCAACTTTTGCGTTCATTTTTTCGCATGAATAAAAGCTTATACCTTAAAATTTTTTATTTATTTATTTTATTTGAGTCCTTATTGAGTTTTATAAAAAATTACATTGGCCTGCCAAGAAAAAAATTATTTTTTTTTATTTCTATTTATTTTATTTTATTGTTATTGTAGAAATTATTTTTTATTTCTATTTATTTATTTTATTATTATTATTATTTTGTCCTGTTTCTAAAAAGTTAGAACATCCCTGAGCTAAGCTGATAAATTTGGTACATGACCTTTACAAACTGAACACTATATGAAATTTTCGACGAAATCCGACAAATGGAAGCCTGTTTGTTTGCTCGTCGGTTTGTACGTGGAAACGATGGCTCAAAAACACAACGAACTAGACAGATGGAATTTGGTATATAGTTTGTATCGCCAGAATTATAGATCTGAGCCAAGTTTTTGACAATTTCCGGCGAAGAATTAACTATCCTTCGATCTGTCTTTTCGTGTGCATGTGAACGCGCCAAGTCAAAAATTCAACAAGCTAGACAGTGACATTTGGTGTTTGGTTTAACACTAAACTGTGTATTTGTATCAAATTCTGAGCAAAATTCTTATAAGGTAAGAGGTGTTTTAACAAAATATATACTCCATTATCTTCGATATACGATCAGAGGCCACGGTGGCCTAGTGGAAAGGTGTCGGCATGGGAGCCACAGGCTTCCAGTTCGAAACCCGATTCCTTTAAAGATACTTCGTGTATTGGGCTTGTTGCACATTAAATCATACGTAGGAGTCAAACGTCCTCCATCTGGTGTGATGTGGAAGTTTGGAGATGGGGTGCCAGCTCAGGCGCCGTCCTCGTCATCCGACTGCGCTTCAAAATTGCGAGGTCTGTCCCAGAATAGCCCTCGTGTTGCTTCCAAACGGGACGTTAATATAACTAAACCAATCGATATACGATGAATCTAAAACCTATCCGTGGCAGATAAAATTATTTCCTCATTTGAATCTGGTTCTCAACTTGATGTTATTTACACCGACTTTCCTAAGGCCTTTGACTCTATCGATTTTGTCATTTTTTTAAAAAAGTTACCTGGTATTGGTTTTCATATAAACCTGATTGTTTGGCTTCTTTCTTACTTATGTAATCGAACACTCTATGTTTATTTTAATAATGCTGTTTCTCATAAGTTTACAAGTACCTCCGGTGACCCACAGGGCTCTATTCTTGGACCTCTGCTTTTTGTTTTATTCATTAATGGCCTTACTTGTGTTTTTAAGTACTCTGGATGTCTTTTATTTGCTGACGACTTGAAATTGTTTAGTTCAATACGTTCCGGTTTAGATTCTGTTCTTTTACAAAGTGATCTTGATTGTCTTTTTAAGTGGTGCACAGACAACAGATTACACCTGAACATTGAAAAATATAGTGTTCTTAGTTATACTCGAAAAGCTCAACCTTTGAATCATGTATATAAAATTAACAATCTTATTTTATCACGCTCAAATTCAGTCACGGATCTTGGGATCATTTTTGACACCGATCTTGGATTTTTCCCAACATATTGATACCATGGTCTCAAAGATATATCGCAGGCTTGGAATTCTTAAGCGCAGAACCAAAGAATTTTCCAGTGAGCTTGCCCTGAAGGACTTGTACTGCGCTCATGTCCGATCCAATCTAGAATTCTGCAGTATTATCTGGGATCCCATTACCGAAACAAAATTGAAATCATTGAGCGAATACAAAACAACTTCTTGAGATATTTACGTTACAAAAAAAAATGAATTTTACTTGCAGGATGTATCTTCTTCACTTCTACGTTATATATTTAATATTCCTATTTTGTGTTCCAGACGAGATGTTTCTTGAGAGTTCTTTTCTTTTACAAAGTTATTAACGGTTCAGTCGATTGTAATGACATACTGAGCTCTATAGATTTCGCTGTGCCAGCCAGATTTTTAAGGAATCAAAGTTCCTTTCCAAATTTAAATTCAAAATTTTATTATATTAACAGGTTCTCGTTATATAAATTTTATAAAATTTTTAACAAGTTCTCTGATGAACTTGACATTTTTAATATATCTCTTGGTGCTTTTAAATCGAAATGTTTGCAGCTTTTAAATACATGATGTGTTTTATTTTGCCTTTTTACAACTTTTTAACTTTTTTATGCGTTTTGATTTTTAATGTTTTTTATAGGTTTTAATTTTTGTACTCTGTTTTTGGAGCCGTGTTGCAATTTATTTTTATCTCAAGTGTGTATTTACGTCTTTAAACTTTTAAGCTCCTGGTGTGTTTTCAGAGGATTCGGTGCTTGCGTGTTTTGACTTTTTAACCCTTGCCTGTTGGAAATGGTCTTTTAACGTTTTAATGTTTTTGTGATTATGTGTTTTCGTTTTTAATTATACATGCGTTTGCAAAATTTTTATGACTTTGTGCATTCCGTGTGTTCAACTTTTTATTTTCTGGCGCATTTTTTTTATTTACTCGTTGTGGCTTTTGTTCTTTGTGTGTTTGGTGTTTATAGCACTCTGTAAATGGAGTTTTCTCTGTAGTGTGCTTTTCTTTAAATAAATATTGTCCTTGAAAATATGCGAGAAAATCGAGGAGAGAAAACTTCCTTTTTTCAAATGCTTAGTCGCAAAATTTTGTGCACTAGAGTCATGAAAATTAGCTTTTTTCATATAAATTTCTAAAAAGAAAAAAAAATTATCCTTCTTTTGTGAACGTGAATTCACTTGAAAAGTAAATAAATAAATAAAAACGTATTGAAAAAAGCAATTAAAACGTTTAGTCACACAGCTTGACTAATATTCCACGCATTCTCTGTCATGATGGATACCCTAAATCTTTTTTAGAATATCTATTAGGAAAATGTCATGCAGAAATAGTTCTTCGATTACATTGACATTCTTCCTTGTTTCAAACCAGTATTTAAAAGGAAAACGAATATTAGTTTTTAAATAACTACCCATAATTCTAGAAATTTTAGCTCTTAACTTCTAGTTATCACCATCGGAAAAATGTTTCGTTATTATTATTTTAAAGGGGTTTTTTTTGACACGTCTTACAAGGAAAGCCGAATTCATTACTCACCAAATACGAGTTAAATCTTCTGTTTTCTTCTATAATCGCTATTTCATATTAGTATTAAAACAATGGCGCGTAGAAAAATCTGTCGAGTTTTCTTATTTCCAGGTATTAATTTTCATTTCTAAAGAACTTATGTTTTCTCTTACGTATTTTCATTTTCATTCCAAAAGAGTTAAAACGGGGCTAATGAACTGCATTCGCATTGACTTACTCGCCTGTTATTTCTATTCGTAGAAGACCTACACGCGATAGCCATACATATCATTATTATTATTACATCACCTGCATCCCCGTGTTTAGAGCCATTTGGCTCCTTTCCTGTTTGGATGGATGGAGGTGAATTTTATTTTTTTAGAAAGGACAAACACATATAACAGGGACAAAAACAAATAATAATGAGAAAAAGAAACACACACTGGACAAGGACAAACATAAGAACAACATTGAAAACAAAACAATATGAAAAAAATACGTAAAAAAAAAAGAAAATGAGAAGAGTCATAAGTTGCCGGAATTTTATGTCAGTCTGGGCGGAAGCGTGCTCAATGCTTATCCTCTATAATGAGATTGTTCTCATCACATATGAAGCTCATTAGGAGTCTAAGTCGGGTTCTTGACAAGTTATTCGTGTGCCATAGATATCAAGATTCTACATTTCAATACCAGCAAAATTCTCTAGGTGCAAGTGATTATAATAAATGCAATATTCGATCATTCAATATAATTGACC
>BGPR01004694.1:0-13734 GCA_013235015.1 Araneus ventricosus | reverse complement strand
GCAAGCATCTGAGGAGCGATCGAATGAATAGCAGCTGTGATACGGTGCTTCAGTTCCTGCATATTAGCGAAAGGCATATGAGAAATACAATCTTTCACACGATCCACATGAAAAAATCCAGGGGACCAAATTCTGGAGTTCGGATGGCATAATGGAGTTCTTGAACTGATTGAATTTTTCTCATACAATACACATCAGACCACACCTAGCTCCATCATATCGGATTCTGGGAATAAACAATGCAGTGAAAAAAACTTTAGGAGCCGAGTTAGTAATACGAAACATCGGGGCAACGCTACTGTTCCTAGTTATTTTTTTTTGCAATCTTTTGTAATGGGTCCAATAATTCTCGGACACCCTCTATCGAATTTTGGATGAAGACAGTCAGGAGGGAGTCCGTTGGTATGTCTATCTATCCGTACTTGAGTCCATGACTCAAAGCTGCAATGAGCTAGACGAATGAAATTTAGTATGGAGTCATTACACCGAAATAATAGGTCTTCCTCAAATATTGGACCAAATTGCTCAACAGCAAGAGGCACTGTTTCAAAACTCTATTCTCTTCACTATTAGACAAAGCCTAACACAAAACGTAGCATATTGAGGATATATGCGAGAAAGTCGAAAGGAGAACACTCCCGTTGGTTAATTTTCATTTCACCCTTCGAATTAGGTTCACCTCCAATTGCAGTTTACCTTTCCTTCTGAGTAAATATTTCAACTTTTAAAATTAATAGTTTGAAAATCACATTAGTACTTTACAACGATTAAACCAATCAGCAGAAAACTGGCCAGAATTTTAGTAAATGATAATACAATGTATTCAGTACAACCTTGTTTCCTTCGTCAGATAGTTTACCTTTCCTTCTGTGTAAATATTTCAACTTTTAAAATTAATAGTTTGAAAATCACATTAGTACTTTACAACGATTAAACCAATCAGCAGAAAACTGGCCATCGTATAACAGGCGAATTTTAGTAAAATGATAACAATGTATTCAGTACAACCTGTTTCTTCGTCAGATAGTTTACCTTCCCCTCTGTGTAAATATTTCAACTTTTAAAATTAATAGTTTGAAAATCACATTAGTGTTTTACAACGATTAAACCAATCAGCAGAAAACTGGCAATTTTTATAACAGGCGAATTATAGCAAAATGATAATGTATTCAGTACAACCTGTTTCTTCGTCATACAGCTTTTTCACATCTTTTTGTTGCATTTATGCATTATCCAGAAATTAATATAGAATGTGATGATCATTTTTATGGTTAAAATTAATTTTTGAATGCCATGCTAACATTATCACAAAGAAACACCCCCGCCCTGCCTTGGCATCCGGCTCCCGGGTACCTTTCCAGGTTTATCGCCGGATACCTCAGGTTGCCTCTGGAACTAACGTCAGAAGCTGTAAACTGACACACAATCAAGAGCATATTGGATGGCGCACAAAAAGAAGCCAAATGGTCAAAATTCACATTTTCACTTGATTATATAGCGTACTAGCAGTACGCGCACGGCGTTGCCCGTGGAATCAGGACTTCAACAAAATAAAAAATAGCCCACATACAATTACATAAATGAAAGTTTTAGAAACGAAATCAAAACAGAAATATATATATTATTGAGTTTGTCCGCTTCTTTTTCCTCTCAACCGAGTACCGTTAATCCAAAACAATGTTAAAAAATTACAGTGTGATATTTATTACACCGCAAGCAAAGTATGAAAGGCAACGTAATAAGTTAAGACACGCTTAAAAATAATAATCGAAGTCATCGAGTAAATAAATCATCTTCTCGCAGAACACGAAAGTAATGACGTCACCTGCCGCGAGAACCAATCAAATTTCCAGCTGTGTTCCGGAAAAATGTCGCGGGAGAAAACTCGCTCGAGAAAAATAACTCTCAACTGTCCAGAAAAAAATTAATTAAAGAAAAACGGGAAAAAGATATTTTAACCGTTCTTTTTTAAATCCAACAGAACAGTTCTAGTTATAAGCTGAAAAAAAAATTGAAAATAATAGTGTTATTAGAAAGTCGGATGCAACAAATTTAAAAACAAAAATAACATTTCGATGGCAAAACTGACTATTTTTTTAAATTTTCTCAAAATTCAGTAAATTACGTTAGAAATTCAAAACTAACTTCATTAGAACGGAAATCGCGTGCTCTTTCCGATGGTGTATCTATTTTTGTCATACAGTTATCCAAAACCATGTTATTGAGAGATTAATGCGAAAAATCACCCAAAACAACACAAAACATTAAATAAAAAATTTTCTAAATTAAATTTTAAAATTCCGGCTTCGAGGTGCATTGAGTCACCATTACCTACTAGACTACCTGTGTGCCAAATTTCAAGGCTGTAAGTGCGATAGATTCGTCTGGAATCGCACGCACGCACACACACAGAAACATTGCCTTTTATAAGTATAGATTTTCTATTCATCAAAGTATATTTTATTTTACGACAGAACTTAAACTAGACCTGTAGTTAAAAACAATGCAATGAGTAATCTTTTCTCTTTTGAAAAAAAGTTAATAAAAATAATATAAAAAAATTATCGTTTTTCAGTTGACCGACTGATGGGCATTTTGCAGTTGCTGAATGCAAAGGAAACGCTCCAGTGCCCAATAATGATCCTGGCATTCAAGTCGCTGGGAGAAAAAAAGGAAGAGAAAAACATAATAAGTAAATAAATAAATAACATACGGGGAGGGAGTACATCTTGTCTCCGGTGCAGTTTTAACCCCTGGAAGGACTGAGCGTGACCGTGAATAGTCCACTGCTATGCGGTTTCTTTCTTGTAAAGCAAGCAGTCACGGGTCATCTCTCTTTAGAACACTGGATTTTACAACTAATATACATGTGTTTACTAGCTGCAAAATCATGTACCTTTTTTGTTAAAGTCTAAATTATTAAAACTCGAAAGGATTTTATCCATTTTAAATGCTTCCCATGTTTCACCCTCTCCGCTTCGTGAACTTGGTAAACTTCATGAAGCGGAAAGGATGAGAATACCATCGAACAAATTTAACCTTTCCTGCTGTTTCGAGAAACCAGAGATTGGATTTGGAAAGAAAATATAGCATTAATAGGTGAAAACATGTTTAAGAAATGAACTTTTGACTTTTTGGTTATATTTCACGTTAGAGATTTTGTTCGTCACACCAGAGATTCCCACCTTGTGGTACACGTACCCCTGGGGTACGAGGCGGTCTAATTAGGGGTCTACGAAACAAATGTTGGTAATGGCAGAAAGCACAAAACATAAGAGATTAAAAAACAGTTATAGAATTTTGCTTCGACAAGTTCGTTTGAAAAGTGCAGTGAAAGAAGAGTATTAAGTAAGAGTATTGTGAATTCAGGAAGATATTTAAATGCCCTTCACCAACTCAAAACTGCGAAAAGAACATACTCGTCTTAAACGTATATTAATAACAAATATCTCAAGTATCAAGTATATTATCAACAAATATGCAAGTTTGTTGCAGCTCCAGAAGTGAAATTACATCTGTTTTATTTGAACCTAATTTTGTAAAATTCAGTTCTGTGAAACACGTTCAAGTATTGAAGCGAAAATGTCTTCCAATTGAACAGGTGATATCACGATGAGTAACTGTTAGCTTTCATCATAAATTAATACGAAATTGCTGCAATGCGTTTCCGTTTGTTTTCAGTTGCGTCTAATACTACAGGGTAGCCATAAAATAACTTTCCCTGTTTGGAGGCATCTGCATCTAAAGCTAATGAACGGAATGAAACCAGATTTCATATACAGACTGTGGAAGACATGGGGAGATGATTTCCGAAAAAAATTATCAAATTCGCCGATAGGGGATATTTTGGCGCCACTGTCACGCACGCACTATGAAATTTGCACAATCGAGGTAGATTATGCAAATTTCTTTGAAAGCCTGAATTCCTTGGAAGAGAACATGAGACGGGTTGTTACAAACATCCAAAGTGACAGTTTACGCGCAGCAGTAGAGAACGTCATACGCCGGATACAATATCTTGTACAAAGAGAAGGTCAGCACACTGAAAATATTGTACGTGGTCCTGGGGACTCTAATGTTGATTAATGAAATATTATTTTTCGTGAATTTCATATTGTTTCCATTCATTTCTGCATGTACATTTTTTATTATTCGAACATTAATGAAACTTTACATAATCCATTTTCAGTACATTCATTGTAGTTATTCACTTTTTTCGTTTCCAACAGCTTCAAAAACATGTATGCACTATGAAATTTCTATATTCTACCTCGTACGTGACAATAGCGCCAAAATCTTCCCTATCGGCGACTTTTAGTACAAATCATCTCCCACAGTCTGTGTATGAAATTTGGATACATTCCGTTCATTAGTTTTAGCTGCAGATGCCTCCAAACAAGGTAAGTTATTTTATGGCCACTAGGGTGTCTAAAAAAACTTTTTTAAAAAACACCTTTCTCCTCAGTTTTTCTCATTCCTTTTGGTCCAAATAGAAAGTATATGAAGTTTCAGCCCTCTAAATTAATTGTAGGGTTTGTCTGTAAAGCTCTGGAATTTGAAAAAAAGCCCCTAAAATGTCATATTTTTAGAATTTTTTAAGAAATTTTGTATGGTTGCTAATGTGTTAAAACTGGTTTATATTTGTTCCAATGGGCGTGTTTAGTTAGAATATAAACAAAAATAAGTATTAATTGTACCCTTAGCCACATGGGAGGAAAAGCACAAAATGGTTAAAATTTGCAATAATTCTGCATTGTTGCTTTTTGGAAACACCATACCATAATTACTGTATGTTCACAATAAAATCATAAAAATTTACTAAAATGTACCAAATAGCTTGTAAAAATTCCAATAAGTGTCAAATAATCTCATATCATCACTTTGACTACTTTAAATTTCATTCAGAACAGACTTCTTAAAGCAAGGATTTTCTTTCTTTACAAAACGAAGTAGATTTTGAATATATTCTTCAGTATTGGTTATCGCAGCATCCTAATGACCGAAATCTTCTATTAGTTTTGCACGCCATTCGGCTGTGTCATTTACTACTTTTAAGTTCTTATTAAAAGTTTTCATTTCTTTGAACGCGAAATCTTCTTCACAGGCCGGGGGATTTTTTTTTCAACCAGGATTTATCTTGTTTCAAAAAATGAAAAATCAACCATGACTTCAGTCCAAAACGGCGACACCAGTGGGAAGTGATTTTTCATTAGATTTGTATTTCATTAAGGATTCTTTAATCTTTTTTTCAGAGTCTGATACTTTCTCATAAAATAAAAAAATATGTTACTGCTTCTTCTGTCAAATACCACAAATGTGTACTGAAAGTTAAAAGACCAAACTTAGTTAAAACCAAAGTTACTTTTACAAACCCAGGTTCGTATTTCTGGTACAGATTCAGGGACTCTCAAAGCATCAGGTAATTTACAGGAGCAGCTGTAACATTTTGGGCATTCAACCAAACCTTAACAAAAATCAAATCGTCGAATAGACATATTTGATGAAAATTTTGGATTTACTATTGTCAAATTTAAATTGTTTACCAAAAGCATATATCTTTGCCGAGCAAAGTAAACATTCATATTGTATACATCCACCTGGCTTTTTGAAATGACCCAGGCATTTGTGAATTAACTTCCCAAGGAGAGTTTTCTCAACACTATTAGGACAATACCGGCACATTCCTTGTAGTCACTGACCGCAGAGAATGTGTCGCTGTCCCTGAACATATACGAAAGATTCGACCCTTGGGGTTTAACTTTTAGTAGACATTTGTGGTATTTAACAGAAGAAGCAGTAACATTTTCTTTATTTTCTACGAAAGTGTCAGACTCCGAAAAGAAGAAGATTGCAGCATCCTTAATGAAATACAAAGCTAATGAAAAATCACTTCCCACTGGTGTCGCCGTTTTCTCTGTTTTCAGTCATACCACAAAACTGCATCGATTGGTTGGAACGTAGTCATGGTTGATTTTTCTTTTGTTGAACCAAAATGGAGCCTGGTTGAAAAACAATCCTCAGGCCTGGTAATAAAATTTCACGTTCAAAGAAATGAAAATTTTATCAAAAACTTAAAAGTAGTAAATGAAAGCGTCGAGCGAGGGGCAAAACTAATAGAGGATTTCAGTCAATTGATAACCAAAAATGAAGAACAGACTCAAAATCTACTTCAGCCTGTTGAAGAAAGTAGGGGGAAAAACTCCTTGCTTTAAGAAGTAAGGGGTACGCAAAAATAAAAAGACCAATCAAGAAGTACGGGTGGAAATAAAGGTTGTGAAACGCTGCTTTACACTATACAGGTATCACGAATTATTTGCAAGCTTTTCAGCTTCTATGCTCGTTTGTATCAATAAACTAAATAAGATTTTAAAAGTTAGTTTTTAAAAGGAACGAGCTTTTTTGAGCTTTTCAAAAGTTATTATCGTTTTTAAGACACTGGAGAATCATAATAATAGAAGGTGATTAGCATTTCGATATCACTAATATTAAATGCTATCATTTGTGCAGAAAAAAATTCTTTTAGATCTAATAAAATAATTGCATTTTTATATTACTGTTGTTACACTTCAAGAGTGAAGAACGCATAAAAAAAGAAGAAAAAAGAAAAAGAAGAAGAAGTTCTACTGGTGATTAAACAATTTTTTAATACCTGAATGCAAGATTTGTTTTCTTAATGAAACACATCATAAGTCTCATCCTTAACTTTTTAATGCAACTTATAATTAATATTTATGAAAAATATTCGAATTGTTCTATCCTAAATTTTTTTATGTAATTTGTTCTTTTAAGTAATGTATCTTAGTGCAAGGTAATTCTAAAAAATCCCCCAGGATTTATTTAAAATTTTTTACACTGAAATAATATTCTTCAATTCAATGTAGGATAAATAGTGTGCACAATCATCAAATACTATTTAAATTCAAACAATTCATTAGTAAATATTGACAATTTTGACAACTGTCAATAAAATAATCCATCAATAAAATTTCCATTGTCTGTAATAATCCTGAATGAAAGAAAAAAAAAGAAATAAAAAGAATTGACGAACAAACGAATGGGGACATAAATGGTAACAATGGTACAAATGCCCCACTTTTGTTTGCAGAGCGGTGATGCCAGTTAAAATCTTTTGAATAATGCTCGATTAGTCAAGCAAAACTGTTTCATAAAAAAAGTTCCAATCAATCAGTTCAAAACTGGACACTATGGTGAATTTTTACAGAAATCATACTGAAGTTTCATTAATTTCTAAGGCCTATGAATTTGCTTGCTATGTGAAATAATAATGCTGCCATTACAATCCGTTCTACCGGAATGTTTGCAAGCTTCATTCAGTCTTAGAAAAAACACTGAATTTGAGATTTATTTTGTTATTCAAAACACCAAGTTATCTTCTCTTTTACAGTGTAAATACTGCAAAAAAATGAGTTCATAAAAATATTTTTGACAGTATAATTGTATAATTAACCAGTCATTAGGTTATGCCGTATATGCAGTAGATACTTAGTTATTCGACACGGATTCGAAGTTGGATGAATCAAAATATCAAATAAAGTTAAGAAAAAAAGGTAACACTCTCTTTGTAAAATACCTTGCACCATATTTTAAACTTAATATCTTTTACGATATTGCATATACGTATTTCAAGATAAACAAAAGAAGTTATATAGCCTACGAACTAATCACATAGATCTGTCTTAATGAAAAAAAAAGTAAAATAGCATTAAAATGAAACTATAATGAAAAAATACTTGGGGTTTTATAAAAAAAAGCTTGTGATATTTTTATATAGTCTATGTATAGTTAGCAAACAAACTGAAAATTGATGTCTACCACTGTTCGTGAAGGTCCGATGTTGCGTATGCCACATATATCCGTCATGCTGGTTTTCGGTGTGTTTTCCTTGGGTGTGGTGAAATATTTCGTCACACAACTGTTATATGTGAAAAAATATTTAACTTTTTTAATGCAATCCAGAGTCTAAAACTTATTATTACGATACTATCGTGGATTTAGCAAATAACAAAACTTTCTTGTTAACAGAGTAATTTCTTAATTCCTTTTAAATACCAAATTCGTTTTCTTTCCTATCATTTCTTTCTTTTCTTTTCGAATATGTGGATAGTAACAGTTTATCTCTCATCCATATAAGACTTATATAGATTTTAGAAGAACTATATAAATATATTCAAATGAAAAAAGAGAATTTCTAGTCCGATACTCTCACCAAAAAAGCCATCACAGAAAACGATGTAGTGAAAACTCTAAAGCCTCGATGTAAACTTAAACAACATTTACAAAAACTGTTTTTAAAAATATAGCAAAATATTTGGGATAATGGAGACACTGAACGTTCTGTTCATGAAGTGCTTAAAACTGTTCACCTAAAACTAGTCTTTTGGACACGTGAAGAAATTCTGTTTGACACAGGACACGGTCCATTCCCTTCATTCCTTAACCGCTTCCATTTATCGGATAGTGACTTCTGTGCCTGCGCAGAAGTCTGTGATCCCATCCACTATGCGACATCTTGCCCATTGACTATCTCTTGGCGTATTAGGAAACCTTTTACTTCACTGGAAAGTCTGTGGTACCGAAGAGTTCTTGAGGATCCTAATTCAAGAAAAAGAATAATAAACATGATTAAATTCATAATAGACAATGAAAACATAATATGATTGGAATAACTACTCAACTGCCTTTGAACAATAATTCTAACTTATCCAGCATTCAATAGACTGAACATACTAAGTCCTTCCTTCCTCATTATTCTTTAATAGTAATCTCCCTAATCCTTGTTTCCCACACTTTACACGCAATGGTTCCCCATCTTTACTACGTTATTCAAAAACATGTGCATTGATGTAAGCTTTTTCCTGTTGTTCGCCCTCATCTTCATTCATTATTTTTCTTTCATTCACACCATGATAATCAAGACATTGTATATATTCCCTTATTTTGTTGTCAGTTCTATGTGTAAACACCAGCTATGCAATTTCTTCATTTGCCATTCTTCGTATGCAATTTTTTTACAACTCAATAAAATCCACCTACATCTATACCAAACCGGATAGGAACCGCATGAGCTCTTGAGACGGTGGTGTGGTATTAAAGCGTTAACGTATTATCCTTCTCTAAATCCTGATTTAAAATTATAATTTTATGGAAAAGTTTTACGGCGCGCAGTGAGGTCAGTTCATGCTTGTATGATGCACATTAGATTTTGGAAAAACTATGCACCTTTCAAGAGGAAAAAAATGTCACATCACAGCACCGTGTACGATAACATGCATTTAAATGTTACATGACATGAAAAGTTATGTTTGTGATCTGACTGTGAGTTCACGTAAATTACCTACATTTCAATAATGACTGCTAGTTTTTCTTCTACTTTTATACATCTAGTTACTGAAATTATTTACATCTGTACAGGAATATATCATAAGGAAAATCTTATCATTATTAGGAAGTAGATAAAATGTAAATTATAATTTAAATAAGTAATATATCAGTTTAAGTCTTATACTAATAAGAAATATTCCCAAACTTTGATATAAGTTATTTCAATCAAGAATAAATCAGTCGATATATATTTCGTCTCATGCAGCATGCTTTATTTTTGTCACTTTTAAAGCAGTTTTAATAAGCTGAACTTTGTAAATATTGTTTAGATTTTGGATAATGTAGGAGAATTCTTAAAACATAGTTGGGTTTTGAAATACTAACTTAACAGGAAAAACCTGCTGAAAATGGCCAAAAGAGGTTTTAAGTAGATTTTAATCACAGCCAAGCAAATTTCTCCAAGTCACATGTTTTCTGTAAAGAACATTTATTTTCTTTTTCGCTTAAAATTTTCTTAAGCGCATTGTTATTTTCTCAAACCATAGTCTGCATTTCACGAATTTATTACTAACCGAAAAGTAAAGCAAATGTTTTGAATTTTAAGCTAGCCAAGATCTTGTGAGAAAAATCTGTGAAGAAAAATTATTCGTGCTGCCATCTCGTGATAGAAATATGATTTATTTGCAGTTTATGTGTGAAAGCGCTGAGCTTGAATAGGCATTTTTTGTAAAAATCGCTTATCTTAACTCTTGTATTTTTACTGACCGTCCAACATAAAATCAGCACCTAATAATATGAAAATGGTGGTAATCGGGATCAGGGGTGGATTAATCATTTAGCAAAATAAGCACGCGCTTAGGGCATCAAGTGCGAAGAGGGTATCACACTTATTAGCACAAAATGTTCTAAAATATTCCTACGGTATCTATATATTATTGCCATATGGTGAAAAAAAAACAGCCGTGATTTATTCCCTGTTTACGTTTCGCTCGGAATAATTAGAAATAAATTCGCTGGACGCAGTCGTAAAGCAAACAATACCGGAATGATCTGACTTGAAATCGTGAAATTATGAAATGCCAATGCTGAAATAAAGCAAATTTATATATATATATAATTGAGCATAAACATTATGCATACTGTACCTCAAAGCATGATTATAATAAAGATGTGAAAGTATGTTTTTTTTTTTTAAACTAAGTTCATTTCCTTATAAAAAAAGGAGTAATATCAAAGTAAAATCATGATATTGATAAATCTAAACTTATAAAAAGAAATGTCTGTGTGTGTAATTCTGGGCTTTTTTCAAATGATTTTCACGTTGAAATTTTTTAATATTGTATTGGATTAACGTACTCTGTACTGTTTTCATACCGTTCAAATGCCATTATAGCGAAGAAAAATAAGCGGGAAAATCAATAATGTGTATCTTTTGTTTTGATTTTGTTTTCAAAACTTTTTCGTGTCCTTGTGGGCGTTTCTTTGATTTTTTCATTTTGTTGAAGTTCTGATTCCACAAACAACGCTGTGCGCGTACTGCTAGTATAGAATAATAACAAGAACACTCAGAGAGCGCATATCTCCGCCTAGGGGGATGAAATTGAAGGAAAAGAAAATCCTCCCCCTACCACCACACACTTGAATGAAAGAAGGGAATACTTAGCAACTTTCTATGCAGTCTGTGAAATTTGTGCACTTTTTGTACATTGTCAATGGAAAAAACGATAAATAAATGTTTCAGTCAGCAGAAACAACAGCAAAAAAACTGAGAAAGAGAAAAGAAGCGTTGACGGTACATTAAATTATATACTTTTACCAATGTAACATACTCAAATCTGATAAAATAGTCATCTATTCTAAATCATTTGTGGACAGAAGAAAAAAGCTTGTATTTGTAACAATGCATACTACGTTCAAATTTTGTGCAATAAGTGCATACGGTTTGCTCATAAAAATGTCAATTGCTACAACTTTCTAGGACTTTATGTAAAAAAGCTCATAAATTTCTTTTGTAGCTGCATTTTTGTAAAAACATCAGACACCAAATGCATTTGATTTAATTCATGAACATATTAAATATCATTTCATTGTAATATCAAATATTTTAGAATGACATTTAGAAATAACAATGACATTTTTTTCATTTAAAAAACTGCTGGTTAAATTTATAATTTGTTTTAGTTATATTAACGTCCCGTTTTGAAGCAACATGAGGGATATTTCGGGACCAACTTCGTAATTTTGAACCGTGGTTGGATGAGCTGGCACTCTCTCTCCAAACTTCCGCACCACAGCAGCAGGAGGACGTTTGAAACTTCATACAATTAGAAATTACTTGTTTAAAAAAATATTTCTGTAACAATGGTTCCAGTGACATAACTTTTTGCAGCAAAGAAATTCTTTACTGAGTACTGAAGGAATTATTTATGGCATTTATTTTACTAAATTAATATGTTACGCGAAAATTAATTGAAGAAATGTGATCGATTTTAAGTCGTATTGGAAATATTTTTTAATAATATCGGAAGCCTAATATTTTCGAATAATAATAAAATTCCTAAAATAATCAACCGGAATTATAAGTAGTAAGCTAAACGTCTTTAGTCTCAAATAGCCCGAGAGAACTTTTTAACGTCCCAGGACCTTTCTAATGGTGAAAATTTTAATTCGTATTAATAAGAGAAAATGAAGTTCGATGTTTGCATAACCCATCAATTATACGATTTATAATTTGTAGTTAAAAATTTGAAATATGTAAAATACATTTTGAAATCCAACGGCTGCTATATTTTTTTCATATGTCAAAAAAAACCCCTCTGAAGTAGGTACATAAAGCGTTCATAATAACGTACCTTGGAGGGAAAAAACTAGATTTTTTGCCACGACGAGACATTGCGAATCGTCACTTTTCTTCGAGAAACCAATAAAAATGTAAAATCGTGAAACTACTCTGGCAGGTTACAAAATTAAATTTTGAGTGTTCGAGAAGATAAAATTAAAGAGAAAAATTTAAATGGCGTGTTCCAAAATGTTAATATTTGTATTAGACATAATGGCAATGATTTAAGAAAATTAATTCTCGGCAGAACAGGTGACAAAACTAAATTTCACTAAATGGATGCTAAAGACTTCCTTGCTTTTGCATTAGCGAATGAAAACTCTTGATTGAACACTTAGTTCCTCTTGCGTGTTTCTCGGACACAGAGTAAATTTGAAATTCAAAATTAATTCTGTCAGTAAGTTAAAACTAAATTCCATTTAGCAAGTACACTGGAAATTTCGCAGGGTATCCATATGTGTACAGGGAGTATCTGATTCGTTTGAGAGGGATCGAACACAAACTAAACAAATGCATATTTTTGTTAAGTTAATAATTATAAAAATGTTTTTAAGAACCCTCGTTCGTTAAAATTAAATTTCTAATCAACCAGTTATTGAAATTGTTTAGTTTTTAATATACTCGTGGAGTACAAAAGTTTAACAGAAACTTTCAGTTTTTTAAAACTGAATATTAATTTAGCATGCAATTTCGCAAAATATTTCATGAATAATGAAGATTATCTGTAAACGAATATAAGTAATCGATTTTAGTCACAAAAATTATTCATATGCAAATCACAAGAGCGTGATTTCGTTTATTATCCCTCAAACTTTATGAAACGGATTCCATTTTATAGCCCGATCCTCTATAATCTCTAAGATGAGGAGTCATCTTTTTTCAGTGATTTTATGGATAGCTTTGATTTACGAATCACCTAGACTTAATTATGAAGATGAGTTTAATTCATAAAATATTTTCTTTTTAATGACGGTTTGTCTGACTTTTCATGGACTAGAAAAACCTTCATCACAGATCATTTCAAGGTGTTTTTTTACTGGTTCTTTGTTCACATTCTACACTTTCAGTGGAAAATTTTAGATATCTTCCTTCCTGAAGAAATATAAGGCCGAAATCAGTCTTTTCTGCTGTCATCTTAGCAATATTTAAAGCTTCCAAACAGCCGACCCGGCTTTTATCATTTTTACTGTTCAGTTCCAAAGCAAATCTCTCATATTTACTAGTATACGTTCTTAAAAATCTCCAGTCAAGTATTCTTCAAATTGCCTTGATTCTATTATACAGGATGATTTTTTTTAAACTGACAAAGCCATCTGTGACCGGAACGCCACCAAATTCGGTTTAATTTAGTTTAGTTTAATTTAGTTATATTAACGTCCCGTTTTGAAGCAACATGAGTGCTATTTTTGGACGGACCTCGTAATTTTGAACCACGGTGAGATGACGAGGACGACACCTGAGTTGGCACCCCCTCACCAAATTCGGTAAGGGGACTAATTACGACATGGGAAAAAAATTCCTTGACAATACTGGTTCCAAAAGACGTCGATTGG